>LR752299.1:5000-92525 GCA_902729485.2 Mus minutoides | reverse complement strand
ACATCATGCAGGACCTGGAAGGTGGAAAGAGGGGCTGCACAAAGCAACCTGGAGGGCATGCTGCAGCCATTGACCTGGAGGGCATGCTGCAGCCACAACAAACACAATCTCACAAGTGCAATTGCCTGCTCTGGCCCTGGGCCAGACTGGCCCTGCCAACGCCCAATCATGCACTGGGGGTGGGATTCACAAGACCCTGTCATCTATGCCGAACAACTAGCTACTGATGGAGAATGGGGGAGACAGGTGCTGTCATCAGCTGTCTACCAACAGTGAAGCCACCAGGTTCCATCTGCTAGCTCCAAATTCAAGGTCATTTAGTTGGTTCAGTTGAAAATCAGTGAGTTATAATAAAACAGAAAGACATGAACGTGGAAAAAGAACCTGTGGGGACTGAGAGGAGGA
Source organism: Mus minutoides (assembly GCA_902729485.2). Classification (NCBI taxonomy): domain Eukaryota; kingdom Metazoa; phylum Chordata; class Mammalia; order Rodentia; family Muridae; genus Mus; species Mus minutoides. Next base: position 92,120 of record LR752299.1, on the reverse strand, counting down.
GAAAGGAGGGTGGGGTGGGAGTAAGCAGAACTCACTATGTACAAGTATAGGATTGTAAAACAAACAAAAAATAAAACCGCTAGTCAATAAAAAAAGTTCGTGGAATAAACATTTGCATTTATTTATGCAATAAAAGGATCCAGCTTAAATTGTATGGGGGGTGTTTTGCATAATGACATGAGACTAAAGGAAACTATTAATTTGCCTTTCTTTGTTGAAGAAGAACAAGGATGCAAAGTTTCTGTTTTATACAAAGTCTCAAAGTTGAGCAACTGGATTTAGTTGCAAGTCATTATGGCTGGTGGCTCTCTGTAAGGTCCCTGGTGATCTGGCCCCTGCTCACTCTGCTTATAAGATCAGGTCATTCTGATTGTGTATTCTGAGTCCATTTTTTTTTTTTGCACATATGCTCAGTACAGACAGACTCAAGCACTCACAAGTGTGGCCCATGTCTAAAACAGTCTTTATAACTCACAGTGTTTCCTTCATAATGGCACCTCTTGCGGTTGGCAGTCTCAGAGGTAAAACATGTACTGGCTTACTGAATGCCTGATCTCACGTTAGACTGAGGGCTTCACACGGGTAACGACTCTGGCTGCTTTGTGCACCAGGTGTACTAGGCGCAGTGAGTAAATGCTTTATTCACTGAATAGCTACACCAGCTTCAGGATCTAGATGACAGGATATACAACCAGTAACAGTAGTGCCGAGAGGACTTCTGGAAGCAGCACACCTGATGTGGGCACTGACATCCACAGGCTACTTGGTGACATTGCTGAGCCATCTTTTGGGAGAAGAAAGGGAGCCAGTGAGACCACCACATGCTAACTAGCATTGCAGAGACAATCTAAGAGAGCCTGAGACAGGAATTCCCAGTAGAATCCAGTCATTTTATAGTGGCTAACTATTCAATCTGAAGATATTTGAACTGCATTGATATTTCAGAATATGTCTAGAAAACTAAGCTGTCATTGCTAATGCAACATAAAGCCACTGTTTGGAATTATATTAAGTATAGGGTTTTGGCTTTTTTTTTTTTGACAAAAAATACACTCTGAAAAAAATCTAAATTAACTTATCATACCCATAATATATATGTAATATACATTTATCAAACACTAAACACAACTTTTAATTTTCTTTTTCATAGAAGTCTTGACAATCCCTGCAATCCTGCTATGCCAGGGTTAGCCCATTAGCCAGCATAATCTATTACATTTGTATACGTCTTAAAAGCAGCGGCATCTAAACTATGTCTTCTAGGCTGCATTCTTTCTTTCTACAAGTAGTCCATCATTTTATGTAGCTATTGTTTTATGACTTGGGACCACTGACAAAAAGACAGAAAAAAAAGAAAAGGAAGGAAGGAAGGAAGGAAGGAAGGAAGGAAGGAAGGAAGGAAGGAAGGAAGGAAGGAAGGAAGGAAGAAAAACCCTACAAAACAAAACCTTGACAAAGATGTGTAAGGAAGCAACAGTCCCCCACAGCCAAGGAAGACCAACAAGAACTAAGCCATGGATACACTGCTTTCTAGAGCCTTGGCCAACAAATACAAGATGCTAAGAAATCTCAAGAGCTGGTTATAAATTAGCCCTCCAAGGAGTCTATTACTGAAAAAATGCTTTGTATGAGATAGCCTCATTTTCAGTAATGTGTATCTCACGGCTAAATAAACTCACTAACGGATGAAGGCATTTTACTGTTAAGAAATTAAGTAGAAAAAAAATGTTTTCCAAGTCAAATGAACAGACAGCTCCTTCAGTGTTTGCTGCAGTGAGCTCTGGGCAGACAGATTCACAGCCAGGCTCAGGAATCTGCAGCTATGTGTCTTGGGATGCTTTCTGGGCCATGGTTTCCCGTTGAATATGCCTGTAGCTCACCAAGCACAGAATCCTACAGGAAGACCAGCCCTGTGAGGTGGACGCCACAGGTTACCAAATAACTGCCTGTGCTACTGAACAATATGTGACAGTGTTGACTTTTATAACTAGAAGGGCACAGGACTAATGAAAAGGGCATGGTCAGTCTGTTGGAAGGTGACCAGGAAAGTGTCTCTTTGTCTTAAAATGAATTCAGGGGCAATAGCATTCTTACACACTGTTTCTTGGCTCCTAAATCTGTGTGGTAGAAGAGTAAGAGCTAGGTTATCCTAGAGTCTTCAAGAAGGTCTTTGTCCAAAAATGGTCATAGAATTCAGGATGCTAGATAAAAGGTAAATAGAATTGAATATGATTCCAACACAGTGATATTAACCAATACTGAGCCCCAAAGTGTAGACTTATTTTCTTAATTGCATTTTGATTTGCTAAGCAATAGCTTTATTTCCTGTTGCATAAGAATTTACTTATCTTGCATAAGATACAGTGACAGGTTTAAAAAATAGCAGTGAAATTTCATTTGTTGGTGAGAGAGACCTGTCAGACTATTAATAAGTACAACAGACCATGTTTGTATCTAGAATCCTGTACTATTATTGAAATAGTTATACATAAGCCCAGAAATTAGATACACACTATATACAGATACACACTATATACAGACTCATGCATGCACACACAAACACACACACACACACACACACACACACACACACACACACACACGTACATACACACATACATTATTGACCATGGAAGATGGATTTTGTCTACAAAGTGAACAATTCAACATGACTCATTTAAGTCTGACACACCTTGTAATGTTAAATGGTGTATTATCACAAGGACTAAACTAAACTTCCTTAGCCAAATAAATCTACTTTAATTAGTCCTATCAGAAAGATGTCCTTGTCATAAAAAAAACTGACAATATGAGGCTTGGCCATCAGCCAGAAAGTCTGGATAGACTGAGCATAATCTTCACACATACCTGATTTTAGAACTAAAAGGCAGATTAACTTTTTGATTAAAACAGGACGATTTAAGTTATCCGAAAAGATCAGGACTCTGGGGACTGAGACTAATCCACTGGCAAGCTCCCACTTCACTTAAATGATAAATCTTGCCGAGATCTATCTTTACCAGGGATTTTCTACAGACAGTACCCATCTCCCCAGTAAATAAAGAGGTGATGCTAACTGGTAAACAGAGTTTACAGTGTAGCTTACTGCTGTTCTGATTCATAATCTTTTAATATAGAAACAATATCTTTAGGGAGATAACATGTCATTTTATAGGAATAGCACTTGGGTACATTTGGACAGGTAGTGTTGAACTACACACTGCCCATCTATCAGAAGGACAGGTCAGCCACCCCTTATCCAGAGGCAATCCTTTTGGAAAAATTGCTTTTGTATATGTGTCTGTGCAGTGAGGACCCAGGCAGCATAGAACTCCTCCCCATGCTATGACTCTTACATTTAATGAGCAAAGAGAGTATTCAGACATCCAGGAGCCCTGAGTTACAGAGAACTGGCAGCAGTGCTTAGATAAGAATCAAAACCCTGACATATTTAACTGTTCAGTGTTTATTACTGGCTTATTAAAAAAAAAAAAAAAAGAACCTAAGGAAAGTAGTCAGTATAGCATTGCCTGATTCCCTGGAATATTCAATCCAACACAGAGAGTTTATTGTTTGTTTGTTTGTTTGAATTTAATTTTAGTTTTAGAAATGTGTGTATAGGTGTTTTGCCCTGTGTAGGTCTATGCCCCACCTCAGAAGAGAGCCTCAGACTCCCTGAAACTGGAGTTGTGAACCTCCATCCTGGTGCTCACCATGAACCGACCCCAAGCCCTTTGGAAGAATAGTCAGTTCTCTTAGCTGCAGAGCCATATCTCCAGCCACGCCCTCCCAACATGTAACTTTTGATCAAGAGCCATTCAACTACATTTACTGACATTGCTCAAACTGTCTCCAAAGCTGCCTAAACCCAGAGGGTATGTAAGAAGATATCTTCTTGTCTAAAAAAATTACCATTATTTGTTTAAAAAAATAGCATGATTGTGCAATACAGACTATTTTGTTCAGGAAAACCTTTCTTCATTCAATTTCAATATCAGTAAACGCCATGGAAATGTCGCTGAACTGAATGTAAGAGAATCTCAGTCTTTCTACAGGCTTGGTCATGAGAGTCCAATGCTACTCAATCCTTCCGATCACCCAGAACAGACCTGAGCAATGCTAAGCGGAGATGCGGAACAGCTGGGAACTCTCACCACACGTTCCCAAGGGATTCAAGGTTCTGTTGCTTGCACACTTTGGAACCTAAAAATGCTTGAAGGTTACTTAGAAAAACAAAAAGTGAAACTCTATGCAGGGTCTACGATGGCATGAGTAGTATTTTCTAAGGTAAAATAAATGTATGTGTTTGGCTTGCATGTATGTCTCTGTAACACGTACATGCTTGGTGGTCCAGGAAGTCAGAAGAGGGTGCTGATTTCCTGACACCGAGTTGCAGGCGGTTGCCAGCCGCCATGTGAAAGCTGGGAATTGACTGGAGACCCTCTAAAAAAAAACAACAAACAAAACAATCCCAACTACTGAGACATCTCTCCATTCCCAACAAGGGTAGTTTTAATTTTTTAAAAATGTAACTATTCAATAGAGTAAAAATTATACCAATTTCCAAGCAGATAAGATAACCAAACAAATCAGAAAAGCAAAGGAGAATAATAACGTTGTGAAGACACAGAGATAGAGGAAGAAGGACCGTGTTAGGATACTGCAAACAAAAAGTGAAGGAGGCCCCGTGTGAATACGGCAGACCTGGGATGCTTATGAACGTTGCTAACTCCCAGCCTCTCTGCCCAGGACTCCTGCTGCTGGGACGTGGGGTTGGAGCCTGGAAGTACACACCTGTAAGAAGTGTAAGATGAGATCATGATATAGGAATCTCACAGTCTGGACTCCCCAAAACATCCCAAGTCAAGAACATCCTAGTGGAAAAGAGTATTTCCTTCTTAAAAGTCATGTGAGAAGAATGAGGTAAAGAGAGGGGAAAGAAAGAAAGGCAAATAAATGCAAACAAAACCTCTGTTGATTATGATTTCATTTTAAAGAGGCAGCGATTTTGTCACTGTCCTACATCATCCATTCACGTGCTGCTCCAGAGGTAAATCTGTGAAATGGGATAACAGGTATTTCTTTATCTGCCATATTGAGTGGTAAGGATGAGAGAGCCCACAGCTGAGAAGACAGTCCCAGCACCAGAAGCACAGCCTGATCAGAGGCACTGTCACAAAATGGCCAAAACCTAAGCTCCAAGGCTCTACACGAGGTTGGCTTGTCCTCCAGCTTATGGGTGTGAAGGGCTGGCAGGGGAGCAGACATTTCTGCAGACTCTTACAAAGGAAGCCGATTTTACATGGAGTCCTGCAGAGAATGATTATTTCAGAAAATAATGAACAATATCTCTCCAAGTCCTGAGCCAGCTTACAAGGACATATATACATTTTCAAAGAGGCCATATCTATTCATATTAAATACTAAAGAACCATAAAACATTAAAATAAACTTCATTGAAATGATAACATCGGGCAGGGGAGCAGGGAGGGGGGCTTTTGGAATAGCATTTGAAATGTAAATTAAGAAAATATCTAATAAAAAAAATGGAAAAAAAAAGAAATGATAACACCCTGGCTCAAAATGTATCAGAGTAAAATTGCATAAAATAATGCAGAAATATGGCTCCCTTTTTAGAAATAGACATTCTAACATCTGATTTCAAAGTCCACCTAAAGAGAGCCCAGGCAGGGTGGCAGATAACCCAGTGACAGCAGTCAGCAGGCACTTTGCTCACACATGAACCGGCCCACCCGCCTCCATCCTTCAGCTTGGGCATCTGGTCCCTGGCCTCTGCACTGAGCCTTGCAGGCTGCCTGCTGGGGGCAGCTTTGAGGAGCACTGCATTCTCCTTACAAACCCTATTCCTTTATCCGACTGGTGAGATTCCAAAAGCCACTAAAGAAAATGACGAAGGCCTTGCACAAGTCCAGCGCAAAATTTAGAACTGCTTTTTATAACATATAAGCCACGTGGTTCTTTGTAGCCAGCTCCTAGAGAGACTTCTTTTCCAATGGGTAACGGATCCTCAGGGGTGAGAGGGAATTTTTCTGAGTTCTCCCTATCAGTCTTCCTTGGTAATCCTCTTTAAAATAACTGGAAATGAGGACTCCGCTCTTGTCTATTTACATTTTATAGCCAACATAGGCAGACAAGATAAGCAAAATTCTATCATCTACTTTCTTTTTGCCTCACGAATTTACTATATTTAAGCAACAGCCATCCAGAAGGCAGTGCCGTCTTCTGCATGTCTACTTACACAGGCCTGAGAGTGCTGCCTGCTTCTTGCCTAAGGTGGTGCTAACTTTAAGCATAACAGAGGTGGGTTCATGATTTCCGCCTACGAACAGTGCATAAATTTTGCCCTGCCCTTGTTCTCCCTGAAAGCAGCCATTCTGGGCCGTACACTGGCCTTCCTACAATCCACGCTGTGCCGTGTGAAGCTTTGCGCTCTCCAGGCAGATTACCTCGCAGCTAGGGAATCAGACTTTTGTAATGTGTGTTTGCTCTGCTGTAGTAAAAGCCACGGCGCCCACTGCTCCATCCCGAGGGGCACTGCTTTTTTCAGCTCTTTCATGCGACCATAAGCATTTGGCCCAACTCAAAGGAGAAACGCTGATGGGAAAAAACAGATTTTTAATCTATGTAAATGTTAGCTGTGTTATATCACAGAAGCTGAAGAAAAGCACATAAAAAGACTATTTTATTTTCCGTGCAGCCTCCCTCATATAAACCTAGTTCATTTTGTAACGGCTACTTGAATTTTACTATCTTCAAAATAAGATTCTCAACATACCACTATAATCTATTCAATATGATTCTTTTCTGAAGAAAAGGTTCTGAGATAGCTGTAGAGACCAGAACAGAGCTTCAGGCATGTGTTTGTGAGGGAATTCACTATTAGAATCAAAGCACTTCAGCAGCGATCATGGATCAGCTCAGGGCACGGATAAAAATCGACTGCCTTTAAGAAACTGATGTTTAGCTTGCTGTGGTCAAGCACACGTGTAATGCCAGTACTTGGGAGGCTGAGGCCGGTGGGTCACAAGCGTGGGGTCAGCCATAGTGAGATGTTACCTGATAACTATCTAAAAATAATAAGGGAGGGAGGAAAGAAGGGAGGGAGGGAAGGAGGGAGAATTATGTTCAAGAAGAAATCCAACAAATAGTAACTAAGTGAAAGGCATAAGGTGAACAGACAAAGTAGAAAGTATGATGTGATGAAGACAGAGCCGGGGAAGGGCAGTCAGGGAAGGGCAGTCAGGGAAGGGCAGTCAGGGAAGGGCAGTCAGGGAAGGGCAGTCAGGGAAGGAAGGCACTTTAGCAAAGCACCAAGAGACACAGGGCAAGCCTTTGTGTGCGTTCAGAAGGGCCATCCTGGAGGACAAGTGTAATTTGCTGGTGTTATAGGCTGGTGCGGCTGGCAGGTGTGTGTGTTGTGGAGAGAAGAGCAGAGGTTTGAGAAGTGATTGGGGCATACATGGAAGGGGTGCATGCCACTGGCCCGTGGGTGGAAACGCATTCCAGGGTTTGACTGAAGCATTAGTGTAATCTGGTCAATTTTTCAGTTGGGATGTGACTCATACACAAGTGTGTCCTTTGGGACTTAAGGACTCAGTGGTTTGGGGAACAGTCTAGAGATTGCATATCCATTATTGCTTTGAATTCTAAAGTATCCATTGCATCCAAGGCAACAAACTCTCAGAGCCTTTGCATCTTACTCCTCACCTGAGCTGGGCAGTGTGAGCAGCTTTCATGTCTGGGACCACATGATGCTTTATGTCTGATCTAATTCACTTACCGATCTCTAGCTGATGGGGGGGGGGGAGCAAAGGCAGTGTCCACATCCCAGTAAAAATATGGGGGTGATAACTGGGCTGGGGGACGAGAGGGACTTAGCATAGGGTGTTACAGATTAAACGGATTGAACGTGAAATGATCCTCTCCAGGCCCACGTACTTAAATACCCAATCTGCAGCTGTCAGAGGAGGTCGCACAGCCTTTTGGATAACATCTGTAGGATGGAGCTTGAGAGCTACCACTGACCTAGGGCTGAGAACTCTGCTTCCTGGTCTCGACGACCACATGCACCAGCATGCCGTGAACACTGACATGCCTTCCATGTCAGGATGGACTGGACCCTCTCAAACCAAAATGAACCTTCCCTTCATTTTGCTGTTTTTATGTGGGTTTTTTTTTTTCACAACAACAAACACGGATGAGAACTGAGTCAGCGAGCACTTCTAAGATGCCGTACACATTCAATTTGGAAATTGGGTGTGAAAGAAAGAAAAGTCAAGGATAACTGTCACGTGTTGTCATGAAAGCCTAGAGACAGATCAACGTCACCTTGAGATAGAAAGACCACTTGTTGGGTGGTGGGTGGGGAGGAAACACCAAGATTGCAGTTTAGAGCCTGAAAATTAAATTTCAGATATTGAGTGTCCTCCTGAGGGAAGAGGATTTAAAAAAAAAGGGGGGGGGGCGAGTATGTGGATGTAAATCAGGTGGGACTACAGAAACACCAAGGGCTGCATTTTGGAGACTGACAATTAAATTTCAGATGTTGGCTGCCCTCCGAATGGAAGATGATTTAAAAGGGGGGAGGGGGACTGGCTGTGAGGCTACAATGCAAAAGAAGGTTCTGAGTCAGAAACTTAGAGAAGGACGGTGACCAATACCACGCCAGGTGACATGCCAAAAGAGCAAGTGAGTACAGAAGAAAGAATCTTCTTAACTTCCTGGATACATCGGCGTCTACAGGTCAGAAAGGTATAGAGAATCCAGTAAAATACAGAAAGAAACTCACTCTCTGGAGCGAGGAACAAGAAAGGGTTCATTTAAAAGCCCAATGATCATGGAGGAAGGTTGTGCCTTCTACACCCAGTACTTGGGACATAAAAAGACGTAATTAACCAGACTTAGGGAGGTGGCAGTCTTCACTCCACTCCAGTTGCACCCAGCATTTCGCCTGTCTCCTTAGTGACAGGCTGGTCCTCTCCAGATGTGGCTTTGACAGTAACAGCTGGAGTGGAGGAGGAAGGACAAAACCTGGCTGGAGTTTGCTGGCTGGAGACCACAGTAACAAAGGAAAGAAGGCACAGACAGGTCTATAAGCAAATTTTCTTATAAGACATTGGAAAAAAAATCCACCTCTATTAAAATATAGGGTCAAGGGAGAAACTCTGTAAGATGTGAAAAATAAGAGCTCTGAGGTGCTGCTGGGCCATATGTAGTGAGGAATGGAGAAGGTGACAAGGGAGACAGCGGAGAATCCCTAAGACTGGTAAGCGGGCACATGGGGACATATATCAACCACTAAAATATAAAATGACACCTACTGCTTTGGGAAAACAATCAGTTTGTTTGTTTGTTTCCTACAAGAACACAGGAATGGCACTTTCTGAGTCTGTCTCAAATGCCTGGACAAGGACAAGCTGTTGGAATCAGGAAGCCTCATCACCAAGGACTGCAGGTTACATCCTCTGGACCTCATCTGATCTCAAGTTTATCTGTACAACAGTGTCTAAATCAACCTGCCCCCTTTACCGCACAGAAGTGATTGGACCATTGGCCAGTGGTGCACACCTGTAACCTCTTAACCTCTGTACCTGAGGCTCAAGCCTTACAGCATCAGAACAAAGGCTAATGTATGCTTCAAGGTGTCACTTCTTGCTTCAATGTTTCAAGGTGTCACTTCTTGCTACATTGAGTGAAAACAAAACAAAGAACAGGAACTACCCGTTTCCCCACAATTCCATTCTTTATTCATTCCTACAGGGGTGCATTAGTGGGTATTTAAAGTCTTAAATTCCACTTGCACTTGAGCAACTGATTTTTAATTCTGTCTGCTTAGTACATGAAGCACAGTTCTCTTCCAGGAATATGGATACTTCAGTACATCCTGATTTTGGCATTAACTATTCTCATTCTTTCTTTGGGTAAACTAAGAAACACAGGTATGTATGTTTTTGATTGTTTGTTCCTTTGTTTTCTCTTCTAAACAAGGAACCGGAAGGTTCAGGGTAAGAAGTCAGATGTAAAAAGGAACTGAAGTTGGCTTGATGTTTTTCTCTGAGTCTTCACTATTTACAGTCTAAGAAAAGAGGCAAGAGCTCAGCTGGCCAGAAGTCCTAACAGGACCATAAAGGAAAGTCTAAAAGATAAAGGTGGCTGTGGGGACACAAGCACATGCATACATAAATATGGGCGTTATGTATGCAAATTTTCCTTAGAACCTGGCATGTCTCCTTACACACTCACTCCTTGGCAAAGGAATGAGAGCTTTAACTGTCTCCACTTTGCCTATAATTAGTGCAAAAGCATTTGTTTTCCTATTTTGCATTTGTCACGCCATTTGTTTATACAGGACAGTGAAACTGAGTTTTTAATCCAGAATTATAATTTACACCATAACCCAGTGTATCCTCATTTAAATAAAATACAGAAATTTAATTTTCAGTGATATCTATTACCAGGTTTCTAGAAGCCAATTCTGATAGATATGCTAATGTACCTCAAATTCCCCGAGTCACACACTCCACCATCATTGAGCAAAGACTTATTTAGAATCACTGAATTCTTTAAAGAGTGGAATAGGAAACTGGGCATGATGGCGCATGCCTTTAACCCCAGCACTGGGGAGGCAGAGGCAGACGTATCTCTGTAAGTTTGAGGTCAGCCTGGATTACATGGCAAATTCCAGGACAGCCTGGGCTACACAGACACATTCCCTGTCTCAAAATGGATACAATTCAAACAAAGCAAACAACACAGAACTTCAATCATTACTGTTTTTGAAGAATATTTTAAAGAATTATTTTTTAAGAATATCTCAGTACATTTTTATTAATGTTAGTACAATTAACTCAGTGTTTGATCATTCACATATTAAATAACCTCATCACTCAATCGTTATTAGGAATACACAGGGACAGTGCACATTTTAAAAGCCTCATAGACCCACTGTCTCCAAGGGAGCATGGAGCTGTTGAGTGAGCAGAGGCAACCACACCAGGCTTGCTCAAATGATGCTAAGAGACTTCTTCCCTCCCAGTCCTTGACAGAACTGCCTGCGACTGCTTGCTCTCATGTGAGCTGCCCTAACTATGTGCAGGTGTGTTTTATTTTTATTCAGAAAAAAAAAATTAAAATATGAATGGTAGAAAGACCCAGGATTTCAAGGTAAAGGGATTGCGTACCCCATTGCATGGGTCTGAGAAAGACAAAAGTTTACTAAGAATCTGTTTCCTTACCTGTACAACAAATGAATTGGATCGAATGTTCAAGGCCCACTCCAACCTAAATGCATAACTACAATATGATTTGTTCTCTGTGATACTTATAATAGCTCATAGGATAAATCATTTTTACATAAAGGGGAGGGAAATACACAAGACACCTTTGAAGAAAATTAAATATGATTCTTAATGCAATTCCACATAAACATAAGAATTTACGAAGATTCTCTTTTACATTTCAGAGTGAATTATTCCTTAATGAAAGATTTTGCTTCTAAACACATTTCCATTTGATATATCAACAAAATGATACTGCATACTAAAAATCAATTTACCTATAACTACATCATGACCGTCAACCAAGCCAGCAGAGAAGAGCTCCTGAGACACACCATCTGCTGTATCTGTCCAAATGTGAGATGAATATGTATTAGAAACCAGAACATAAAAATCAACAGCCCAGCCCAATACAAAAGAACATACATTTCATTTACTAAAATCACCCACATGACTGTAACCCATCTATTCAGATCCTATTAGGAAAAAAAAATCAGAAACGCCATGAGGTATATTTTTCCATAAGTAATTTGTATTTTGTTTTTTTATTTAACAGATGTTACTGCAAAAATATTTCATTTTGGTGAACCGAAAAACTTCCTCTCTGGCCACCATCTGAGTTAATCCTCTAGTACACGCTGGAAGACCTAAGTATTCGTCATGACACTGCTTTCCTCTTGTGCCAAGGTTAATTCCAGCTGCCATCAATCCCTTTCAATCACTCTCGGCTGTGGAGTTAAGAATTTATAGCGAAGGTTGAATGGGTAGATCTGATACAACCTTATTCTTGGTACAAACAGCCCGTGGGCTTGCTGGACTATTAAGATGAACTATTTAAATGTGTGCTATTAAGAAACTCCTTTAACACAACATTGATCATTTGATAGCAACCAACAGATTCATTCTCTTAGAAAGTGTGGCTGGGTAAATTAATGTAGCTTCTCAATGGTAAGTGACAGGCGTTGGCAATCTCATAAAGACGGGACTGAACAGGCTTGTAGCAAGCGAGTGAGTGAATACAGCCAAGATTGCTTAATTGATGGGTTATGAATGAGCATGGTAACACTAACTCCTATCTAAAGACTTTTCAAGGAGGAATGACATATTGAAATATGCTCAAAAGAACGATTACAGAACCCTGTGTTAATATGAAGGAGATGGTTTGGTCTCCGTGGCTTTCAGATGTTCTAAGGGTCACCTAGTAGTACTGGCTACAAACAGCAGGATAAGTGTTTTCCAAGGTCAGGGAACACCCAGCGACAGAGCTACTACATCAAACAAACATCAAAGCAGAGCTGCAGAAATCTACCCTCAGCATCAACCAGCTGTGGCGACTATATAAATGAGCTTACAGAGCAGGTGTGTATACATAGACATTACATATGTATGCCATATGCACACACATATACGCACGGGACCTGCTTTCCACAGTTTGGGGGATTTAAAGTATTTTACCTGGTGTGTGACACTAAGAATACAATCAGTGGTGGTGGCGATGACATAGCAACACCAAAAACATCCCACCATCCCACACACCTCATACACCGTGGTGCACGGCTTCCTTTGCTCAAGCTCCAGAAAGGGCAAAAACTCAATGTATATACTTGATGCTTCTGAGGGTTGTGTTTTCCTCCCATTTCATAATGGGACGCAACAAACAGAAATGGATGGCAGGGACTGTTTACTAAACAGTGAATTTCACACAAGGTAAACTTGTCTTGGGCCTTCTCCTTTTCTCGAAGGTTAAAAATAAAGTTTATAAAGGTCTCTCATGGAATGATGTGTCTCTCATGTGGATGAGGGGACTTGAGGATAGATCACTAAATGGTGATGTTCCCAGAGTGACTCTCTTTCTGAAGCTGCTAGCACTCAGAATCTCTGTCTTCCTGGTGATCACCCAGATCTCCAGGACGGGAAGCCCTTTTAATGAAGGTGCTGAGTGACAGGCTTGTAGTAGGAAGTCTTTTACGCCTCGAGTGACTAGCTAGCAGCTAGAAGATCTGAATCTTACATTTCAGCAAGCAGTTACACTCTCAGAATGCAGCTGAAAAAGGACATGCCAAGCACAGCTACACCAAGGGCTGGCACTTAAACCAGTGCCATAGTGATAGTCACTCCCTGGTGATTAAACTGGATAGCAAGTTCTATTTTCAGGTCTCTTGGGCACCAGATGAATCATATCGAAGTGGCAAATGGCTAACGCTAGCTGGACAGGACAGGAAATACTCTGTTTCTGTGTATGGCATTCAAAGGTCATTTTTCTACACAAGTAAGTAAAAACACCTGTAATAGTTTAGACCAGAAATATGATTATTTCAAGTTTCCTAGAAATTTATTTTTGTTCTACATTGATGCTAAACAGGTAAAAACATTACATCTTAGCATCTACGTTCCAGAGTGTGCAGCACCATAGTAACTAAAGGAGTGGGTCTTCAAAAGACAGCAGAGGTTGTTCTGTGTGTCCATCCTGTCTTACGCCATACACAATTATGCCTGTTTATAGATAGCATAATCATAATGCATGTGAAGTGTATATGCACGCGTGTATCACAGATGATGCGTGAAGAGCAGAAAGCACCAGGAATGACACAGACAGTGCGACCAGTCCTAACAGGCTTGTGCTTGCTTTCCAGTAAAGGAGGATTACCAGACCAGTCACTGGTATGGTAGCCAACTGGCAACAAAAGTAGAGAGTGTTCATCAATCTCTGGCAAACGAGGCTGCCACAGGCAGTGCAAATGGACCAGTGCTGATGGGACCTGCTTGCCCACGCAAATCCTCAAGATGGAAATCCATTCCTTTGTTAGTTCTTAAAATTAAAATTGATTTTCATTGCTGTAGTCAATTTTAAACAACTGGATAAAATGAAGCAACCTCACTGCAAGAATCTGCTCCTTCTTGTACTTGAAACATCTATTATATAATTAGCAGATCTTATTCACAACATTGCCTGGTCAATATGTTTATATTATGACTAAATGAATGGCCTTTTGATAACTGTGACTGCTGTCGTACAATCTTACAGACCAATCTAAAATTATTAAAGATGGACACACTTGAAAAGAAAACCCAGTTAGCCGGCTCATTAGGGCCCATGGTATTTGTTTTGTAGAAGATATTTCATATTTTTATCTAATTCAAATATTCAGGGAATTGTCTAATCTTTGGTTTTACAGAGGGCTCATGATCAGGATTGGAGTAAATCTGGGACCCCAAACATGTAAGGCCTAAGAGTGGAATGTATTTGATTGACAGTACTTAAAAACCAACTTCTCATGAATGTGTATGGACAGGACACACCAAGTCTTGAAGTGCCTGGGAAGGAGGCTGGGACAGTTTACTGTCTGAGTAGCTCTAAAGCCAAGTGAGTCCTTGTTATTTGGGCTTTTGGAGGTTTAACAAATATGATGCACTTAACAGAGCTGTAATTTATGTATAACTCTAACACATAGAACGAACATGGAGCTATGAACTCATGGACACTATCAGAATGCATGAGACCATTGTACTTTACAAAGTTATTCGCGGTAGACCTTGAGGAGGCTCTTTACAGGTACGTAAAATAGAGAAACCACAGGCCATGGAAAAGAGCTACAAACTTAGCATGTATTAACATCTGATTTTTACTTCTCTGAACTACTGAGGATATGTAGTAAGTAATGTAACCTGTATTTTACCCTGTGATGCATATCTATTAACCAAGGTTTCTTCATGTTGTTCTGTATACCCAGGCTCTATGCCTGTTGCAAAAGATAATAAGAAATAAAAATAATACATGGCCTTGTCTTCTGGCATCCAGGAGATATACAAACAAGCAGTCCAGCCATTAAGCAGCTGAAGTAACATACTTGAGATATTCAAATTACATGGAGGCCATAATGTTACCTTGTGGGGTAACATTCACTGTCATTTCCATTAAAAGTTGTATTACCAGTACATATATATTTTCGTGGTTAAGCTAATATATCTAATTTACATGTGTATGTACACCATGACACATGTGCCTCTGGGGTTCATAGAGTGAGTAGTAGTTTAGAATCCATACAATTAGCAAGTGCTTTCTCTCTGTTTGTTTGTAGACAAAACATTTTTGAATAGCAAATTACAACCATACACTTGTAATCAATTTCTCATTTGTTTCTTGTTCCACCAAAATAATAATTTCAATTAAAACTTGCCTCTTCCTGGAGTAAACTCAAATCGTATGTCATTAAGTTCCTTTCTGGAGTTTCTGAAACACATAACATAAAGCACATTAAAATCTAATGAGGCAGAGTTTAATCAAACCAAATTACTCTCAGTTTTTATACGACGAGACTAACATGGAGGAAGTATTTTACAGTTTTAGGTTTCTTCCAAATATCTTCTCAAGTGGAAGATACAGTTATGAAAACAATAACTGAATAGATATATGACATTTACCTCACACAAATATGCTGATAACACAAAATTCTCAAAACAAAATGTTCATTTTATAAAAGCCATACTAACCCAATAAGCTTAAATCTAATTTCAGAATACACATCTTTCGAAGCATATCCTCTAAGTGGTGTCCTGTACAGTTTTCATATTCCCCTGGACAGCAGCAGCTTAGTAACAGAATTTTAAAACAGCACATCAGGAACAACAGACACTGTAATGAGCTCAAGACAAGTATCATATATTAAATCATATGAAAAAAAAGTATCATATATTAAATCATATGAAAAAAGTATCATATATTAAATATTAAATCATATGAAAAAAAAAAGAAAAACACAAGAAGGTGTACTTGTTGTTAAAAGTCTATTCCAAATTCAGGGACCTGTGAATGTTGAAAAACTTTCTACTGAATAATAAACATTCTATCAGATATAGAAATTGTAAAATATATACATAAGTATGTATTTAATACAAACTAAATCACACTCGGAAAAATCTAGGAGAATTTCTTTATTTAAATGAAGTTCAAGTAATGACAAGGTGAGCTGTAAACTGTTAAAAGTAACTACACACACACACACACACACACACACACACACACAAATCATGTCAGTAAGAACAGCCTGCGTAACCAGCTTAGGAAGCAGAAACAGGATTGTCGGGTTCAGGGGTTAGACTGTCTGAGACAGAAACAGAACGCAAGCGCATGCCCCTGACCATGCTCCTCTTCCTGCCATGCATGACTGAGGAGATCTACCAACCACACTGGGTTTAATTCTCAACCCCGTGTGATAGCTTCTGCTGATGTGTTTCTGGACCCTTTAGCCCATTACCATCCCCATACTTGTGGGCTATCAACTCATATCACACTAAGCACAAAGAGGCCAGGAAGCTGGAAAGCACTCAGTATCTGCTTAGAGAAAGCCCTTCTCACTCCCTAGAAAAAGCTGCGCCACATTTAATACCAATCCACAAGGGATAAGGGGCAAAAAGAATTCAAGGCCAGATGTTCCTGAACCTAGAAATCTGCATCTGCCTTCAGGTTTCACATCTGGACTTGGCCACGAACCCTCTAAGAGCTGAGATCTTACAACTATGCTTCCACTAAGACTGTGTGGAACTCTCACTACTGAAGAGTATGGATCATCACCCTAAAATATCTATCTATCTATCTATCTATCTATCTATCTATCTATCTATCTATCTATCTATCCATACCATAAAATAAATTGGAGACAATAGTAGAGTGTCAGAAACCATTTTAGAACTAGTTTATAGTTTTAGAATTCAGAGCCAATAAAAATGTCATCAATTTACTTGAAAGAAAACCAATTAACTTTCCTAATTTTAAATTCAAATATTTTATAAATGAGTACTTCCTGATTGAGAGTTTATCTCTAAAATAGAGCATTTGTCTAATATGTGTGTGGATTTGTTTTTGATCTCTAATGTGAAAATCAAAAGTATTTGTCCCTCACAAAAGAAAAATACATGCACAAGCAGACTGAAATTGTTTCACATGACTGAGTATTTAGAGTTCATCTGTTGCAATATAGCACGTTCTCTAAGGAAAAAAAT
Source organism: Mus minutoides (assembly GCA_902729485.2). Lineage (NCBI taxonomy): Eukaryota > Metazoa > Chordata > Mammalia > Rodentia > Muridae > Mus > Mus minutoides. The sequence goes on along the minus strand of LR752299.1, from coordinate 74,823 downwards.
CCATTAATAATGTATGTATAAAGGAATGAGTAAGGAAGTAATTGGTTTCTTAATATTATAAATGGTTCTGCCTTCACACATTCTAGAGGGAGCCTGTGAACTCCCAGGATTCTCTTCTGTATCTATAGGCTCTGCATCCTCAGAATCAAGCAACTACAGGTCAAAATGCCCAGGGTGAAAAGTAAGCCTGCACTCAACATTCTTTTTAGACAGTGTAACAACCACTTACACGGCACTTGCAGTGTACGAAATGTATTCCCTAGACGTAGAGTATTGTCTTGTAAAGAGAAAAGGGGCAAAGAGAATCAGTGGAGTGAACAGGGAGCAAGATGGAGGGAAAGATAAAGGAGGGACTAAGGGGGGGGGGGGACAACTAACAGGACAGGCCGTTTGATAGGGTGTATGAGCACCCACTACCACAGAAGTCTCCTAAGGTATATACATATATACCCTATATATAAAGGAATGTAAACGGTCTCACCATATAAAGGGGAGGCAATGACCCAACTAGACACCTTATATCACTCCAGGGTTGCAAATGGGTTACATCTTTTTGAGTCAGAGATGGTGAATAACTGGAAAGAAACATGTCAAGAGCCTCTCTGACATGTGGCGCTTGTCTCATGGGGACTTCTTCTCTGGAAAATACTTTGCCTTCAGGTATTGATTGAAATATTTAAGAGTATTTAAGCTTTCCAGTATACTGTATCATGTGTAAATGGAAAATGTGTCTTACAAATAGAGATACACAAAACAACAACAACAACAACAACAACAACAACAACAAAAACAAACGTTTACATCTTAGGAGAGAAAAAAACAAAAGTCTTTGTAATTTTGCTTAAATTTGCCATACACAGATTTAGAAATAGATTCTCACTGTCCAAAATCAGCTTAAACACGGGCTCTGGCGATAAGTCATTGTGCAATTAGAATCATATCTTATTATTTATTTTCTGTCATTAAAACAATGTACATTTAAAAAAAAGTCACCAGATAACTTCCATGAGGAATAGCTTCTGACTATTCATTTTGAGTCAGAGATGGTGAATAATTGGAGAGAAACATTTCATACACTGCAAGTGCTGTGTAAGTGGTTATTATACTGTTTCAAAAGAATGTTGAATGCAGGGCTGATGAACATGGATTCACAGAGACAGTGACAGTAGGCATGAGACCTGCTGGGTCTCAAGACAGGCAAAACCCAGGATGGAGGAGGAGAAATGAACACAATGTCGCACCCTTATCAGAGAAGCTGCTGGAAATGGGTAAGTGCTGGAAAGGGGAATAGCAGTCTTCTCTATTAAAGGGACACTGGGCCCTTCAAGCATACGCCAGAGCAGGCCCCATGCTCAGCAGCAGCTGCCAACACTAAGTGGACACCATGTGAGGTTACTGCTCTGTTATTCTTCTCCTATTGACTTTGTTTCCTTGCACTTCCTTTTGTTTTATGAGCACTGGAGAGAGGCAAAGACCCAACATTCACTGTCTTCCTTGTTTCTAACTTTAAAGTATGGTAGAGTGACGACAAACAGTTCTGTCCTGGAAATACCTGATATACACAGAAATACTCCAGTCATTTCACTTTTAAGAGAAAGCAGCATCTTCCAAGATTTTGCATGTTGCTACGGAGTAATCATCGAAAGCCTCATTAATAGTCTTGGTTGTGCGTGGTATATATTAATAGTCTTGGTTGTACATGGTATATATAAGCCAACATTAAATTAAAACCAAAGAAATCCAGTCAGAGCAAAGGATCACTAGAAAGGAAGGACTAATACTCTATTTAATAATGAAATGGCTCATGGAGAGAAAACTCAAGGCACTTGGTTGAATGTTAATCGGGGTCATTGCTCCTCTCTCATCTAACTGCTCTTGCCTAAATTAGTTTTCTCTACTCAGGCCACGGTCAAAGAAGTGTATGCGTGAGCTGCACCCAAAACATTCTCATGGACATCCTAATTTTTAAAAAATATTAATAGCACAAAAGCAGTAACCAGCCTTCATAATCCCCACAGACGCGGACTAAGGAGTTTGCCTCTCCGCAAGTCACTCTTTATGACTCTGAACCTAAGTCCCACCTTTGAAAAGATCACTGTGATTGATTCTAAGTAGTAGACTTGTCCCATCAAGATGATATATACTTGGAAAACTGCCTAATTGGATCTAACTACTGAAGGTCATCCTTTTATAAAGAATTAATCTTTTCAGACTCATACTTACACCTTTAATTGAAAGTACATTAGCTTTAATTGATATGGCACAGGATACTCTGGATTTCAGGGAAGTGGAAAAGGGGGATGGTTTAAGGCTAAAAATAGCCTGTGCGGCTTTACAGTGGGAACAGTTTCTAGGCCCAGGCTCCCAGGCTGCTGATTCTTATAAAACAAAACAAAACACAAATAAAATAAAAACAAAACGCAAACCCTCCTTAATCCTGAAATAAGAACTATTAAATTTGGTTAAAAAAAAAAAAAAAACACTTCTTACTGCTTGTTGCAGGCATACTCTTTCTCAGAAATGCAAACAGCAAAGCATTTTACATGAAATTTATTCTTACAAATGAGAAATGTGATCATACGCTATGACTGTACATCCTGCAACTGTCTGACCTCTCACTCACTCCCCTCACTTAAAGACCTAGTCAGCTCCTAGAGACCATGGGCATTTTAGGCTTTGTGTCATCTTCCTATTTTAGTCTGTCTCTCCCTCTTTCTCCCTTTCTCCCTTTCTCCCCCTCTTTCTCTCTCCCCCCACAGTGGCAGATTCTATCCACTATTCTGTGCTTTAGCTTTAAGTTAATAATGTATCTTGAATTTCTAAATATCAGTTCATTGCAAGATTTCAGACTCATTTTACTACAGCTGCAAATCCAGTGGCAGCCTGCTGTGCCTCAGTTTTAAGTTAATAATGCACTGTGAAATTTCCAAATTTAAGCTCACATCCTTCTCCGTACAACAACAGTTTCTCAGTCTATTGCTCTATCCCTTTTGAAGATCTTTCTATCCTGTAAAGAGATTGCTTTCAATCCTTTACTATTACAAACACTGAATCGATGAATAAGCCTGTTCTTATCTCATTCTGCAAAAAAACATAAGCATAAGAATAAGTTTCTAATGGTCAGCTGCTTGGTTACTCGGGCAATTTGATGAGTACTGCCAAATTCCTCTTAGTCTCACTTAGACCAATTTCCACAGTCACTGGCAATTTGTGGGCACTGTTACCAGAACTTTCAAAGAATAATGTAGGGAGTGTATTACAGAACTCAGGTGACACGGGGAGCTGGCAGGGGAGCGCTGATTTCCTATGGAAGGGACACAACCACCCCTCACCACTTATTGGTGACAGACAGACAGACAGACAGACAGACAGACAAGAATCTGGATTGACTGTAGTTGTTCAAACTTTCCAGAGACATGTGGAATTTTGACATCATATGCAAACCCCATAGTTTCAATTGTTAGTACATAACTTTCAAGTGTTGATGCTAGGCACAGAGTTCAATGAAGTGTACAAACACTCGCTATCGAGGCTGGGTGTAAAATATAATATCTCTTGATATTAACACACAAACTGTGGGAAGCAGAAGCCCAAAAAGTTTTCTGAAATGCTAAGACTTTGATGTTATTTTTAAGAATCTACAAAAAAAGAGTCATAAATAATGCACTGACTCACAGGCTGTGAGCATTGGAAAAATTAATCATGGGAAAGAAAGATAAGTCCAAAGACATTTAATCAAAAGGAAAATATGATCTTGAAAATGTGAAGTGGTTTCAAGCATTGAGTACCTGTCATTTAACAATGGAAAGTGTGTGATTTGTGGAGGGGGGTATTGTTTTGTTGGTTTGGTTTTATTTTGTGCCCAAACTGAGTTCACAGTCTATGTTGGAATGCGTTAAGTTCTTCTTCTTGTGTGGTCAATTCATCTTCAAGTGACACGGTGAATACTCCAAGGAGACAGCTGTGGCCGCAAGGAACACACAGGAAAGCAGGTAACTTCCTGGTGGGCTGGGAGTAGCAAGGCTGGGAAGCTACAGAGAGATTTCACAGGATGTCCTATACACCTGGCCTCCTAATAATGTATCATATTAGGGCTATCTGACAGTCACTATTTCTGGAGGGTCCTAAAACCAAAGTGTAGGCTCAGGACCACCAGAATTCTCCAGCTTCAGGCTAACGTCTCTTAGCCAGTGCTGACAGTAGAATGGGGGCTTGTGAACCCCAAGAACCTGATGTTATTAAGAGATGTACAGGTTCAAGTTGCCAAAGGGCATTGGTAAAAGCACCTGGCATTGGTATATTCCAACTACAGTGATATGCAGCTGCTCTGGGGTCAGCAGAGCCATCAGAAGTCCTATAAGGCTGGAAGAAAAGTCCATAATGCAAAAACAGCTGTTTTTTGTTTGTTTGTTTGTTTGTTTTTTGTTTTTTTTTCCCTTACTGATGCCTAAAATTCCAAGTGAAAAGAAAGCTATGCACACAAGTCTTAGAAAGTGCCCCTTCTTGGGGAGGAAGAGAACGTTGGCACTGATCAAGCAGAGGTTCGTCTTCCCTTCAGCTTGCTTTTAGCCTTACATGGCCCTGATATATTACTGTCTCCACAGCCTGAGGTGAAGTCATGAACTACAGCTCCTTTGGAGCTGGCTTTTTCTCTTCTACTCTAGGAAGAAGCTACAACAAGAGGATGAGACAATGTGAGCTGAGAAGACAAAGAGGTACGGAACCTAACCGACAAACCATTTCTTCAGCCTTCCATGACCTATTTTCTCAGCTGTGAGAAGGGAGGGGTAATTTCTAGCTGCTGTGGCCTGGAGAGGTCCCTCAACAAGCTTGTATATGGAAAGTCGTTCCACAGAACATCAGTGTTAGGAGATGGGGATTAAGGAGAGTTTTGGTTATTCTCAGAACAAACTTCAAAGTCCTTATTATGCCTTAGGCTCCTGTGGTGATCTGAATGAGGAATGTCCCCCATGGGCTCCATACTTGAGTCACTTGGTCCCCAGATGGTGGCACTGTTTAGGAAGGATGCAGAGGCTTTAGGAGGTGGAGCCTAGCTGGTGGTAAAATGTTATTGGGAGTTGCCTTTTGTAGTCTGTAGACTTCACTCCTTCCAGCTTGCTCTCTATGCTTCATGTTTATGGTTGAAAGGCGTTGTCTCAACCTTCTGCTTTGGTCACTTGCTGTCATGCCCCTCCCGCCAATACAGACTCTCTCTATCACAGATGCAATAACAACAACAGCTTAGCAAGCCTCCCAGTCCTAACTCCTGTCGCTCTTCCCACCCTTGGTTCACCTGCTTCCCCTGCTCATGTCCTGTCTCCTCTCAATGTGTGAAATCCTGGGCACCACAGCACTGTGATAGACCCAGCACCTGCCCCTTCAAAAAATACCTCTGCTGCCCTGCTTGGTCTCCCCATGCCTGATCATTCCTATCCTGCTCCGAGTTACCAGTGGAGGAGATGGAGGTGGTTGGACGTAGATGAGCCCATTTCTTCCTTGCTGGCTGTCCAGGCTCCACACGTCTGTGCAAGGTTTTGCACAAAGGCAGTTATGCAATTATTTTCCTAGTTCTTAGGATTCTTTTGGTATGCACCATAGTGCTAAAGGGTGTACAAATATTTGTTGAATGAGTGAATGAATGAATGAAATCATCAGTCAAGTTTTTGGAAAAATGCCCCCAGGTTTCTGAGACAGCACTCTCTGTCCTTCCCCTGTTTCCTAGCTGCCTTCTCTATCCATTCTAAACACTCCTAGCTTCCTGTCCCCTCAGTGGCTCAAGTCCCATCTCTTCTTATTCTCTCCCTGAATGATTAATTTCAAATCTATAACTCAATCCCAGCAACTTTCCTGGAGCTGTAAATCCATTACTCAATTGCTTACATGGTATCTTTCCACAGACACCCAAATCTCAGTACGTTCTAGATGCAAAGCATCGCTCTTCCTGCCAATACACGTCTCTGTCTCTGCTCTGAGGCCGACAACCAGGACATGCAGGTGCTACTCTCTTAGATTACTCCAGGCATCCACCCCTTCACCACCTCACGGAGGCACAGTGTCACCAGAGACAAATTAGAATAATGGATTTAATGAACAATGGACACTTCATACAGCACCGCTATCGGTTCCTATTGTATGAGCTGAAGGTTTATAGAGAGTGAAAAGGGCAGTCAAAGAGTGTTTAGGGTACACTCCTTGCAGGTAGATGTAGCCCAGGATACAAACAGTTACAGTTAACAAGAAATGAAAAATGAAAAATTAGAAGAAGCTGAAAGAGCTTACAAGATAGACCAGCAGCAAGAACCTGGAAGAGAGCTGCCCCCATGCTGCCACCCACACTGCTCAGAATCAATGTCCTTTCTTATGTTTTGGCTTCTCTGCTGCAGTCTTGACTAAATTCGCAGGAGCCGTCAGAACATGGAGATGCCTATGCAGAGTCCGACAGAGTAGTGATTAGTGGCCATGTTCAGGATCCATTCTATCACTCTGTTTCTTCTGCAGTAGGGAGGAAGTATAATGCTTCCTTCAAGATTAAAGAAGCTTTGTGGCAAGGCTCTGAGAACTCCTAGCACAGCAGTGAGAAATCATTATAGCTCATCTACGCTGACGAACACAGACACACAGGGAAAAGTCATGATTTCAGTCCTTGAAGAGTTTATAAGCATCTTGGAGATGACAGCTAGCATCTAAGAGCTAGAAAGAAGGCCCACTGTAAGGGGATCAGTAACATGGCTTAGCAGGGGAAGGCAACTGTCACTAAGCCTGATGACAAGTTCAATGCTCAGAACCAATGGGGTGGAAAGAGAGACTCATCTGCTACAAGTTGTTCTTTGACCTCTATCCATGCACCATGGGCGTACTACACATACAAAATAAACAGTAATATATATGCATACACACATATATGCACATATACATACATATATACTATGTAAGTAAATATATATGTATATATGTCAATCAGTGGTAGAAAACGGTTTAGACAAGCAATGTCAGACAATCCTGAGAACAGCCCATTTCCCACTCCTGACTCTCACTGCAATTCATCTTTCAAACACCTGCCAAATTCATCTCCCTCTCAGGTAGAGGCTCAATCACAGAATCACATAATTTTACAACCAAAAGGGGCCCTAGAGGTCACCTAATCCATTCCCCTCTTTCCTCTCGTGAAGCAACTGAAGCATGGGGATTAAGTGGCTTGCCTAAGATTACACAGCTGGTTAATTCACTCAATACTCCATAAATCCTTATTGATCACCTACTAGGTGTCAGGCCCATGCTGGTAGCTATTAATGCAGAAATGGCACTTAGAACTGGGAGCTAAGGCTTCTAGACCACTACCCTCTGTTCATGGTTGGTTCTTGAAGTGCAGGCAGGGCTCCTTGAGAGTTGCAATCTCTAATAGAGACTCTTTCCTCAAGTGCACCACACAGGCAGCTAAGAATTACTATAGGCAGTGAGACACTGTGACACAAGTATTACTGGCAGCCAGAGAGGCACTGTAGCAGAATTATTACAGGCAGTGAGACACTGTAGCAGAACTGTTACAGACAGTGAGACACTGTAGCAGAATTATTACAGGCAGTGAGACACTGTAGCAGAATTATTACAGGCAGTGAGACACTGTAGAAGAGTTATTACAGGCAGTGAGACACTGTGGCAGAACTGTTACAGGCAGTGAGACACTGGGACAGATATAAGACTGAGGACTCTAGCTGACCTCTCAGCACTGTCTCCAAGGTCTGCTGGAGTTCAGATGCCTCCAATGCATATAGAGCACACGTACCAGGAGGCATATGCTCCAGGAATGTAAGAATGATACCTGCGTCTCCTACCGTCCCTGTCCAACCTGGCCTTTGCATTAACTTGTCACAAGACAGTCCTTTAAAAAGAAAGCTAGGGAGATTTCCTAAGGTAAAAATAACTCAGCACTGTATTTCCTTTTATCTATAAATAAGACCTTGGCTTAGAAAATATAGGTTGGTAGTATTCAAAAATTTTGTGTACACTGATCCATAAAGAGTCACATAAGCCAACATCAAAGAGATCAGACATTCGCAATGGTCCATTTAATAATAACAAAATATGGAGTATCAGGCACACACACATATGCACATACACGCACAACATACATACACACACACCTCACATATATATTCACTCACTCACACACATCACATACACACCCAGCACACATACAGACACCACATAAACATATATATGTATATACACACACACACGCATGCACACATTACATACACACTATACACACACCACACATACAGACTCTGCGTACATACATACATTGAAACACACACATCACATGTACACTTTATATACACACACGACATACACACTCTCTATATATACACATAATACACATACACACTCATATATACATACACACACCACAAATACATGCTGCATACATACATTCACACACAATACATACACACACAATATGCACGCACATACAAAGAGCGTGTGCTCATGCGTGCATACACACACACACACATACACAGACAAACCATGTACACAACTACACTACACTCATACTCCTCCATCAAACTGCACACAGTATTTTTCAGAACAGAGACTTGACATATTCATAAAGAATGTGCTCTTAAGTACAAATTGTCTTCAGGCTATTCTGCAAATGTAACCCATCTCACGCCTCAGTTGCTTCCAGGTAAGCATGCTGCAACCCAAAGCTTTAGCTAGACAGTCCATCCTGATCCTTCAGTCCTGGCTGTTTGCTTTGCCGTGGCTAATGGCCACATGAGAGCTGCATATGTAGAACTACAGATAGGCCTTACAGTGCAGACTTATAGCAACAGTCACCTGCATAACGGATCCCCTACGAATGTATGTTTCATCCAGAGGTAATCTGAACCTCTGATGGTCTTCTTTACTATCCTGGTAGTCACCAGAGTGAGGGTACAGCCATTTCTTTCCTCCCCACCCCACACCTTCAACCTCAGCTCTGCTTTCGCTTCTTACTTTCTAAATTACAAAAAAATTAACGATGGAGAAAGATACAGAGAGAAGTAAAACAAGTACTTGTTTACCTACCATCCTGAATTTGAAAGTGGTAACACTCTTCTCTGTTTAATTCATAGTAGAATACATAAAAATTTAATAACATTTCACCTACACACCACAAAATCAATTGAGTTATGTCCCAGCTATGATAAATCACAAGAGACTAGATTATTGTGTAAATACTTCTTCCTGTCAAGATTATGAAGTTCTATTTTCACTGTGGTAAGTAGTCCTTTCAGCAAGTGAATATGTACACTGAACTTACTTCTATCTGGGATCATAAATGGAAAAAAAGAGAGAGAGAGAGAGATTCAAGCAAGCTGACTGCTGTCCAGCTAGCAGAACAAACACCATGGTCTGGTCAAAGAGTAAACTTGGTTTTACTGTAGGAAGAAATACTTAGTGTATAGACAAGGTGGGAAGCTCTGTATATGTCCTTCTGGACATCAGCTGAGGGCAGCAGAGAACAACCCATATCAACATCTGCTATGTCTAATAGTACAGGACACATTCTGCTTAATTTAGACCATTCAGTCATCACTGCTTGGTTGGAGATGCCTCTCTTCAATGCATTAGGTTTCCAAGCCAACACCCTAAGTCCTTCATAACAAAAATGTAGATACCTCTAAGGCAAAGTTAATGAATGTCCCCTGGGAGCTGAGACATAGTAGGCATAATTATGCAGACTGGTGAGGTTCACGAAAGAAACTAGAGCTGATTCAGCAGTTGAAGATTCCAGGAGGAACTTCTTTTTTTAAGCTTACTGATTTAAGGCAGGAACAATCACCAACTCTAGTTAGCATAAGTATCATTTTCTTTGTCTATTCTTTAGTTAATTCTTATAAAATCAATGTTATTTATTTCAAAAGTAAACAAAATGCATAATGAACATTTAAGTGTCAAATATATAGAGGCTGAGGGCAGGGATCAGGGGTAGAGCATCTGCCTACAATGGTACAAGGCTATGAGTCTGAGCCACAGAACAGCAACTAAATAAATAAATTGATTAATTAATTAAGAAAGCAGAAACTAGACAAAGGGAAGAAAAGTGATGTTACTATCTATATAAGATGCTGGCTTCTCCAGGTGAATATGGAATTCAGTTGGTCCTGCCTGGCTTGCGGCAAAGGGAGACCTATACAGTTATTACTTTCCCAACATAGAAACATGCACGGTAGATTTCTATCCCTTGACTTTAATTTCAAAGAGAAAAATGTTATGGAATCACTTTCATAAGGGGCACCTAACAATGTCTTCAACTCTATTCTGTAAAAGACAGAAACTTTTTTTCATATAAATGTCTTCAACTATATGGAGCAAGAGATGCACATTTTTCCTTCCACATGCTGCAGGCACGATATTAAATCTTACTTGAGTGATGGCGTTTCTGCTAGAAGCTGAAATAATATAGCCAAGGTGCTTTGTTTCCTGATGATTTACCTTCACTGAGGAAGCCTGCAGAGTTCAGAGAAAAGGTCAGCCTGTCCCGACCTCTCTTCCTGGGGCATCAGAAGCGCATTTATCACGTGCTGCGTGGTGGTGGTGACAGTGCAGGACTGTGGTCTCTGACAGGTATCTGAAGTGGTCTTGACTGCCTAAGTACTGACCATGGTGTTTCATTTGGTGAAATATCCGTGAGAAACAGGCAGCATTCTGTGTGCACGTCTAGGAAACTGTGAGGGTATTTTCCCTGGTGACATATTTCAAGGTTGTTCTTATAAGCAAATGCAGTCCAGCGGAGATGACCCTTGAGCAAAGGGTTTTTACAGACTTTCGGCACAGACAGCTAACCAAAGCCTAAGGAACATATATTAGAAAATGTCTAAATTTCCAATGGGCACCCTACATGTCTGATGAAAACTTGGACAATGTCCTCAATTGAATTCCCAAACCTCCGACATCCAAAAGAGAGGAGAGATGATTTTGTACAAATTTTAAATAGTGCTACCATGCATTGTTGTCAGGCCTGTAATCTCAGCATGAGGGAGAATAAGAAGGATCATGAGTCTAAGGTCAGACTGAACTACATAATGAGACCCTCCCCCAAACACACAAACACACAACAGGAACAGAATATAAGTATCCTAGAGAACTTTAATAACGCCACAAGAGTATATGAAATGAATGGATAATAAATTCTTTCAAATTTAGCCAGCTAGAGGAATAAGAAAATCTGTATTAACTTTCTTATTTCAATAAATTCAGTATTATCATATTCCAATAAATTCAGAATTATCATATGTGTTTAAAAAAAACAAAGGGATTTGATTTTTTGATCAGCATGACACAAAAAATAGCCAATGCTATATTTTATAGCATTAATATATATGATTTTTAAAAAACATGTTGGAGAATGTTGAGCAGCATCTCTCATGTGTGTGATGAGTCCAAGAGTCAAGATCTATGGGCAATGTACTCTTACATATGGACCACTAATGAAGATCTGCCCAGTAGTTTCTTTCACAGTGCAGCTATGAATATACAGGCTGTTAGTCACTAGTACTTATTATTTTTAAAATTAGTTTAGATTTCTTGACCTTCTAACTCAAGGAAAAAGAGGCCAGACAGAATGTAAAAGAGTTCTCACTCCACAGAGCTGGATACACTATTTGGCTAGTTACAGTAAATTCCTATCCGTGTGCTTTCAAAGGCACTAATACTGGTGCCCCTGGGCTTGGCAGGAAGGGGTTTCTACAGCACAGCCACGAGGACCCCTTCACATGTGGTTAATGCAGTGGCAGAGCTCCTCTCTCTCGGTTTCTGACAAAATGAGATGATCATTGATTCACTGTCAACTTTAATTTAAAGCAAGAGAAGTATTTGATTAGAGAAGGCAAATGGCTGGGTATCCATAAGGAAGATGGAGGGAGAATAAGGCCATCAGGAATCAGTGATGAGGCTTCTCAATGAATACGCATGATCTAAAAGCAGGGACAGTGACAACTCTCCTGTGGGAGCAGTAGGACCTGGGACCCAGGTAAGTGATCAATAAAGGCTTTAAAAATTAAATTGAGTGAATGGGTGCAACATGACCCCTTTCCTGCTGCACAGTATTTTGTGAAATGCAAATACATTCGACAATGTTTCTAGGTGTATAGGTGGCCAAATGGAAAGAAACAATCAAATTAACATCAACAACAAAAACTTTCTGTGATGAAGGCACTTAAATTGCTGAACAAGTCAGATTTCTGACAAGAGCAGAACCCACAGCCAACCCAACAGTAGGGACTGCAAGCTCAATCTAGGCAAAAATCTAAGATATACTAGCTGTGGCCTGGCCAGCACTTGGATATGCATAGTAACTCAGAAATGCCACATCTGTGCATTTAAAAGTCTGTTGCTAAGCCACTCGTGCAAAGAGCTACAGGATGGTCAGTCATATGCAGAGTCTTGTGATTGGTGGGTAGGAAATAGGGTATGTCTCTCTGCAGCAGCATCTCTTCTGCCTTTCTCCTAGCCTCTCTTCAAAATCCTTGGTGTGGTTATTAGGGAAGTGGAGAGAGAACACAAGGTATGTTCCTGAAGTTCTAATGATCTGGCCTTCACAGAATTTGGCTCAGTTTTCCAAGTTCATCATTTTCATTTCTACAGTGAAGTCAGCATAGTAAATGCTCACAGCATAATAATAATGGGAGGGTCTGATTACAGCTGGTTTGGATGGGCAAGTACACACACCCACTCTGCAACACCTACATATAGGTGTTGACCAACACATTCAGCCACCGAGTTCTACATGTCTGGTCTGAGTTCTGGTCCCATAATCTTCCTCATCTCTCATGGCTAGTCTTCAGTGTCAATTTCACTAGATTTAGAATGACTCGGGAAACACGCCTCTGAATAAGTCTGTGACAGTATTTCTTGGGAGTCCAAGAAGACTCACCCTGAATATGGGTTGGATACCACCATGTCACTCTTCCTGATTCCTCACTATGGACATAGAGAATTTCAACCATCTCATGCCCCAGCCACCATGTCTTTCCTGCCATTAAGAACTGCAGTCCCTCAAACCCTGAGCCAAAATAACCCATTCAAACTCACAGCAGTTTGAAGGAAAATAGGCTCATCTATTTGAATGCTTAATTCGAAATTAGTGGCACTGTTTAGGTAGGATTAGGAGGCGTGGCTTTGTGGAAGGAGGTGTGTCACTGGTGTGAGCTCTTAGCTACTGCTCTGGCACCATGCCTCCCTGCCTGCTGCCATGCTCCCCACCATGACAGTCATAGACTCATCCTCTAAAAGGGTAAGCAAGGCCTGACTAAATGCTCTCTTCTGTAAGTTGCTTTGTCCATAGTACTTTGGCACAGCAGTTTAAAAGTAAAACACCACCTTGAGGGGTTTTCATCAAATATTTTGTCACAGAAATGAGAAACGTAACTAAGATATCCTTCTTCACCGAACCTGAGCAAGTGTACATATCAAATAGCAGCTTCTCACCATAAACCCAGCAAAAATGTGACAGACATTTCATGGACGGGCAGGCCTGTACCTTTTCAAGGATCACCAAGGCTTTTTTTTCGATTGGTTTGGGTGTTTTGAGTTTTGTTTTGCTTTGTTTGTTAATTTATAAAAATGGATTATCTGCAGATAGAAATGACACTGGTCTCTAGCACAGCTTTTGGAAGCAGCAGAGATTGTCACTGGGCTGACTTGAGAACGTTGACCATGATCACAGTGTAAAATGAACCCAGGACAAGCAGGTCCTGATAATCTATCTCACACTTCTTTCTGTTAAAGCTAATGTAAATATTTGGCTTCATTTGCTAGTTCCATGATCAAAGTTAGAAATATTTATTTCCAAACCATGGCTCAGGTGTGGGCTCCTGTCAGCCAGCTTAGGGAATTCCCAGCCTACGGAGGTGCATGCCCAGCACCTTGGTCCACGGTGTGAGCAGTTCTTTGACTTTCTCCATGAGCACCACAAGAGGGGCACACATGTCAGGGATGCTGTGTTGTCCATGGTCCTGAGGCTCCCAGCATGCAGAACAGCCTGAAGGGAGAGTGTTCCCAGCCCACAGTGTGCTTCAACTGAGACCCATCTCTGCCATTATGGGTCTGTCACTGTAATCACTCCTGGCTATCGGTGATAGCATGGGGTGTAGGAAGATGTCATTTACATGTTTTGTTCCCTCCACATCAGCAATCTGTTTGACTCACCAAATGAGCAGCGGGCGCCTTGCTCATTATGTAACTTTTTAGCACAGTAATAGGAGCTCCTGCTGAGCCAAGTGGGAGAGGAAAAAAAATACAATTCTCATTTTTATGTGCACTTTAGCATACTGACCTCCTTTATCCTGTTGATGTGCCCATTAATAAAACATTTTTTAATGACCTGAAAGGCTTTTTATGAACTAGAGTGTGGGCCTGGCTGCCAAGCAGCTGTGCATTTGAAAGGACGGGAGCGAGTATCAAAGCTGGCTGTGATGAAGTCTGGCCTTGAATCTCCCTATGTCCAGAATGGGTGCTCATGGTTTTTGACTGGCTATAAATGAAAAAAGATTTCTACAGTGGAGGAGTCTCAAAAGGTGGAAGTAAGGGTGCTTGTGACATAAAGGGCGATTCATGGGTTGCAGAAGTGACCAGGCAGTGGAGCACTTACCAAACATGCAAGAGGCCCTTTTCATGCCGAAAACCACGGAAAATGAAATGTGCAATTTAGTTTCATTTAACTATCTGAATTAAGATTTTTCTTTTCTATAAGCCCCTTTCAATTTCAGAATAATTACAGTAAGAAGATAATATAACTACGATTTAAACCTACAAGATGGTAATGGGTGGTTTTTGAAAGCAAAGAGTATCTTAATTTTCCTTGGTTTCTTCTTACACAATGCTTAACAAGCAAAAATACGTACTAAACCTAATTCTTCAAACCTTAACAAAATATAACAGAAACCATTTAACTAAGTAGAAATGTTCAATGCTTTCTAGGAAGTTAAGATTGAAGTCATAACAATGAGTGAGGTAAAAATGGAGGAGATAGAAACTCATGTGTTCGGCATAGACCTGTACAGGATAGGCAGAAATGCTCTAGGCTTCAAAGAGAACACACAGGAATGAAGAAATGTGCAGCTTACTCAAGAAGGTTTTGACTGCTCACGTAATTCGGAACTAGAAAGGAAGCTAACATGAATCCGGTAGCATGGCCATCTGTCCTGAAGAGCTCTCGTCTCAGACATTAGAACTTAACCAAACTTCTGCTCTATCATACACTGTCATTCCTATGTTAATCTGTCCTCTCCTTAAATATAAACATTTCTTAAGATAATTGCAAGTATTTGAACCAAGCACAAAGTATCTGAACCTTCACAGTGTGTGGTATCAAAATAGATGCTTAAAGTAAGAAGTCAAGTCTACTAAACTCCTAACTTGAGGGGAAGATAGCTAAGGAACTTCAAAGCTCCTCTGTAGATTTTCTCCATTGAGACATATGAGGACAGGTTGGCCAAGAACCAAGTTTTTCTGCCAGAACATCCCAGATCAGTCCAGATTGTCATGTTGCAATCCCAGCGACTGAGCTGATCCAGGCAAAGGAGGTGTTGGCTGGAATGAAAGATGATGTAACTAGAGAGGAAGACTGATACAGGTTCCTCAAATTCACTAATCTGTGTTATTTTTAAACATTAGAAGGTTATACTACAGGACTTCAACAGAGTCAGAGCCTGTGGAAACATAGGGGTACATTACTGATTGCCTCTAGGCATCAGATAGTCATGTAGTCAACACATCTTCACTTTGGCTCTAGAAATGAGGAACCAACAGAGCTTCTAGAGATGTGCATATTCCTCCACGGGAGGAAGAAGGATCAATCACATAACCAGACAGGGATAGGAACAAAGATGTTAAAAGAAGGGTTCTTCAGAGGGACCCAGGTATCTCTTGCTGGTTGCCATTCATCAACTCAGGTGACTCTCAGACACCTACTTCTGTCTTCTCCAAGTCAGTAAGGATGCCCTGCAGTGAGGCTCCAGTCACCATTGGCAGAGTAAGGCAGAGCTTAGGGCACCCTAGGCAGGAGGCTTCTCGGAGACGCTAGGAAGGGGGCTGAGATGAAGACTTGATACCATAAAATTTCATTCTTAAAGGATAAATTCAGAGTGCTCCAGAATAATTTAATTTGTTTCTCTACTTTATAATAAACATTTTTGTTTCATGAGGGGGGGCTTTAGGCTTGCCTTGTTTAGATAAGAATCACATAGGGGCACGTGGCATTAATTCTTTTAGAGCAACAATAGAAATATCAATTTGCTCACAAGTATGTACAGTTTCATGAACAATTTCTAAATTAAATTTAACTTTTAAAAGAGATAACTATTTTTAAATATAGAGTGAATTATTTTAGTGGATTGGAAACTCATTAACTACCCAAAGGTCTTTTCATGAGCTCGTCGATTCTGTCCACCTGAGGATTTTAAGACTTGGCTCAGCAGAAATGCAAGCTATAAAATTCAATGATTCCTGGCTAATCTGTCAAATTAAATTAGCAAAAATTACAAAATGATCATGGGGAACGGACAATGCTGGTAAGGATACAGTCTATTAGACCTTCCTTCCCTGCCGTCAGGGGTATAAACTGATACCACTTGACAGAATCGTTTGGCAACATGTTTCCAAAATATTTAATAAGGTTATATCCCTTGACCCCATTCCACATCAATGAATTTTTATGTGAAATAAATTAGAAAACTGACAGTTTTCTATATAAAGCCAGTTTTTAGAACACTGTTTATGATGGTAAAATTCTGGAACAAAATTAGATCTCCAGTGATGAGAAGGCTAATAAATTGCAGTAAAAAAAGAGAAAGATATACTCATATACAGCTATTAGAATTTTGTTTATAGAAACAATTTCTAATAACACTTGGAAATTGTTATGGCATAATCCTAAGTGTAAAAAGCAGAGCACAAAATTGCTTATGCACTATAATTGGAATAATTTTAAAAGATACCTAATATAAAAGGAAAAGCAGAAAATACATAGAAATGTTGATCGCATTTATTCCTGAGAAATGGCCCAATAGGTAGTCATGTTCTTTATAGCTTTGTATATTTTGCAAATTTCCTCTGTGGAACAAGTATAGCTTTTATAAAGGAGGTGGTACTGTCCAAGAAGAATATATCAAATTGCCTTACAAATACTCACTGTCTTTGTGCTTAATAAATTCTTTTAAAAAATGGTAATTGAGCTAAGGTTTAAAGACATAAACCTTCTCATCAGCTGAGAAAGCATTTCTGTTTTTTGAAAACCTTAGATTATCAAGGACTTAACTCATCCGACCAAACCCGAATGTGTATGTCCATCTCCTCTGCCAACTGCTAAGGGTTCTCTGCTCTTGGCAGGCACCACACCACCACTTCGCTGTTGAGCACGCACTTTAGTACTCCCTGAATTGAACAGGGTGATGGCAACTGTCTGCTTAGTGCAGACGACTGTGAACCAATAAAGTTGCACAGGCCTTATGCTTACTGTCCCTTAGGCTTTATACACAATGGATGTCGCGTGGATAATGTATGTCTTAGCGCATACACACCCAACAAACTGGGCTGTAGGAGGAACGTCTTCCAGTTTCCTTTTCATTAAATATATCTAAGTAGTGCCTTGGGTTTAAAACTGGTGCTGTGCCCATGTCAAGGTGTTGTGCACATGTCAAATAACACGCGGGGAATTTAAGAAGCTGTGCCATCTATAATTTTTGTGTGCATAAGTATGTGCACATGTTTGTGTATGTTCCTGTATGTGTGTGTGAGTGCGTGAGGTAGTACACATGGAGACGAGAGGTGGACATAAGTATCTTCCTTGATTCCTCTCTATTTGTTTTGAGACAGTCTCTTACTGAACCGATAGATAGATAAGTGGTTCTCAACCTTACTAATAGCACAACCCTTTAATACATTTCATCATGTTGCGGTGACCATAAAATTATTTGCATCACTAATTCATAGCTGTGATTTTGCTACTGTTATGAACTGTCATGTAAGCATCTGTTTTCCAGTGGTTTAAAGTGAACCAAATGGGTGGAGACCCAAAGGTAGAGAAACGCAGAGATACATGATTTGGGTAAAATGGGTACCCAGCAATCTCCAGGGCAGGAATTATGGCTAAGGTCTGTCATCCCTGGCTCTTACACAGGCTCTGGAGATCCAAACTCAGGTTCTCACACTTGAACATCAATCATTTCACCAGTGGGTCCATCTCTCCAACTCCTAATTCATATTCAATAGAAAGTATTTAAGGGATTCCATGTATTGGGAACAGCAGTAGGCTTGGAGGATACCTCTGAACAATAATACAGCACTGGTCTTCGGCTATGTGGAAATAAAGTCCAGTGAGAGTTATAGTTAGAATAAAAGACAATGAAGTTCCAAAGGATACACTAGAGCTATAGACAGCAGGCTCCTATTCCATCCTGTATAAAACGTGGTTTCCCTGCTAAAAAATGTCATCTATGTTATAGGGTTTACAGTTGTGACTTACACTGAGCTTTTGTTTTTGAAAATTTGCATGATCTATCTCTACATTAGCACCATGCACAGAGATCTCTTTCCTCCAGGTGATATAAAAATCTGATTTTTAAATTTTCCTATGAATGATAGCTGCTCTAATTGCCTATGTGATGTGTAAACATGAGAGTTCTTCTCAAAGCACACGCAGCTCACAGGCTCCTTCCTGGGTGTCAGGTCTCGTCTCCTGTACTAACTGCGGCCTTTTCTCTGTCAACAGCACTTCTTCCTGTCTAAACCCAGGGCTCTTCCCTCAGAGCTCATCACAGGAAACAAAATAGCCAAGAAACTGGTTTGGGCCCCAAAGAACTAGCCTGATGTTATACATCAATGAAGACAAGCCCTTGGCTTCCAAGCAAGTTCAATCTAAGAAAACGCTACTTAACAACTTTTTTTTCACTCCTGAAAAGAAATACTTATAGGCCAAGATCTGTGCTACTATCCAAGATTCTTCGTGGAAGGGACCATGAGATGAACACTTCTTGAATTTGGTTTCAAGAAAACTTTTGCCTCTATACAATGTTTTAATTTTACAAGTTTCTCGTATTGGGAGAGGAGAACCAGGAAATTCTAATTTCCTGGCTGCTTGTGAGCTCTGGGCTTGTTGCTTCGCAGTGACTGTAACTGCCCATTTCCTGAACCAGTTTGCTTTTCCTTCTCGAGAGATGCTTCATGTGCACGTGAGCTTCACCCTGCACCACCTAGTCTATAAGTCTGCGTGAGGAGCTGCCTCACATCTTCCTTAGAGAAAGGCACAGTAGACACAAGTCATTCATTTCCCACATATGCATCAATGCTAATTCAATTTCAACTCCTGGATATTTCTAAGCTACGTTGTGCCAATCTCCTTCCAAGTCCTTATTCACACGCTGCTTTCAACAAATATGGCAAAACTTCCTAGTTAAAAGCATGTGTCAGCCAGTTTAAAATGCTGCAATTTGAACAGTTTTCTCCCCATGTTTACACCTTCATTTGTAGTAACTGGCATATTTCTAAAATGCACGTGGCATGAAAGAGCCATGATTTTATACTGTATTTTTGTCTCTAAGTCTACCAGCATCTTTTAGAGAAGGCTTCGAAACTGGTGCGGGTGGGATGCTTCCAACCCTGACAATTCAATGATAAAAATCAAAGACAGTAGCCAGGCTCCAGATGGCAAGGCAAGGCGTTCGCAAGGACATATCACTATTAAAGATATCACCAGAAATCAGAGACAAGAAAGCAAGCACTAAGTGAAAGGCCAGCAGAGATCGCTGCTGGGCAGCTCCAGACAATGGAGACTTGTGGGCTTTCCATGTTTAAATGCATGATTTTTATTGAGGAGCTGATGTTAACCTCCCTTCAGGTCTCCTGGTCTGAATCAGTGTCTACCTCCTCTCCTGGTATATGTTCCATGGATATCTGTTCATGTCAATGACTGAGCAGCACAAATTCATAAACAAAGCGGGACTGATTTTCACATTTACAGCAATTTCCATTTTTTTTCCTTGGCCACAGGATCAGCACCTGACACATGACATAGGGTATGTTTTGGGTGGTATGGCGGTAGGGATAAGCATTTATCTATGGGAGAGTTAGCTCTTCAGAGACTACCTTCAAAAGCAACCTATACTCAGAGCAATACTCCTCTGCTGTATACTCAACACAGCCGGGAAACGCTGTAGCCCACCCAGTTTCTGTTTCTAGCCAGGTCATGCACAGCTCAGGGGGGTGGGGGTGCGGTTAGGATGGAGCCTGGGGATTCTTATATTAAACAAAAGCTGTACCTAAAGGATGCTCTGAACGGAGTGTGAATGCTAGAGGGTGTCTAGAGCTTTAGTCTAAGGTTTTAAGTTCAGTCATCGTTCCATGGTTAAGAGCTATTATTTTTGACTGGCTGTCCTCACCGAGTCATTCCCACTCACCTTCCGATGACCAGAAACCTCTCTATGACGATATAAGAAATTTCAAACCACCCACTGCTACTCAGAAACCTGCTGTGTGTTTTCCTTGAACATTTAACTTGTTTTCTTCCCTTCTTAGAAAATACTTCCAGCCCAACATTTGACATATGCTTAAGTACTAAAACAAAATGTTTGTGGAACAAATGGAATTAATTAATCTGAGTTCTATTTATTAGTCATTGTTAGAAAAGAGAAAGAGAGAGCCAAACTACTCAGCAATAACTAATGAAAGCAAGTCTAATCCAGAAAGTGATGACTTCTAATTTTTTAATTGAAAATAAATAAAGCAATCCACAATAACAGAAGCAATTAACTGTGCATATAAGGAAAGAAAAACAAGCCCCCCAAAATGCAGCTAAACCTATTTTCCTATTTGATTAAACTCCGTCGAAGCTGCTTTAAATCCTCACAGACTTGCAGTGCCAATGCATTCTCTCTGCAGATGCGCCTTGCAGAGCTGACCAGGCAGGGATGGGAACAACAGGCAGGGATGGGAACAACAGGCAGGGATGGGAACAACAGGCAGGAATGGGAACAACAGGCAGGGATGGGAACAACAGGCAGGGATGGGAACAACAGGCAGGGTTAAGTTGGCAGCCTGGTGTAGGCACCTCCCACTGCTGGCAGAGAGCCAGGCCTCCACTCACATCCCCATGGTCCCTTTCCAGGCCCTGCCCTGGCTGCTGACCTCCTCTACTGTGCGTCCAGCTTGTTCTCTCCCTAAACACTATTATCTCTTTGCTGTTTCTGACCCCGAGCTTCCAGCAGCATTAGGATGGTAAGAAGATTTTAATTTCCATTTTTTTATTTGTTGTCAGGGGACTGCAGATCATGCAGTAAAGCAGCCCCTGAGTGAGGATGTCTTCATATAAAAGACTCTTCACATTCACTTTTTTTTTTCAAAATAATAATAGATGTGGGCACCACTAGGAGGATTTAGATAGCAAAGAGCAACCATTCAAGACAGAGACAGGACAGAGCAGTACTTTATAAAGATAATGACTATTCCCTTCTGGGGAGATGCTCTTTGAAAGTCCTTGGTCATCAGTGTACTATGTTAAAATGTTTTTATATGGCGCCTCTCTTCTGAGTTATGCAAGGATGTATAAATAAAAACTGCTGACTTTTGAGGGAGGGGGAGTCTTTGCAGTACTGTTGAATACATCAAGGGTATTGTCAGTTTAACAGCAGAGATAACCTCCCTTTAAGGTATCCTTAGACTTAATGGACCTTTGTGTAGTTTCAACACTAATAATACAATAGTAGAGAAGAAGACAGAAAATTTAGATTTGTGTCCTTCCCTTACCACACAGTATGCAACTGGAAGTCCAAGGCCACTATGATAAGTCTGGATTCCTTAATCGTGGTGATATACTGAATATCACAATGCCATTCCAGCTTAAGGGGTGCAACTGAGCGCCTGCTTGGCTTGTCCTTAAAGTCATTTTGATAAGATACTAGGCCGAGAGCAGCTGCTTATAACAATTACTAACACCCAAGAGGGCAGCCACTGACGCTTCTCCAAGACAGCGGAAATCAAAGGCCAGTGGTTCCAATAACAGGAGAAAACCAAGGTTGGGACTATCCAGCCCATAAACCCAGCGATAGCTGGTAAAACCAGTGAGAATTTATCAGGAAGGTGAGTCAGGGTGGACTGGTCAACCCCACGTGCAAAGACGTGCACGCTGGTCTGTTATCAGAAGACAAGGAGAATGGAAAGAGACAAGGGAGCTACATGCCACAGGGCACTGGGCCACAACCCACTCCCATCTTAAAGCCCCACCAGGTGACAATCCAAACGAGGCTACTGTCAAAACAAAGCAGCTGTTCTACAGTCTCCTTTCAAGTTATTATGATGACAGAAAAGATCATTTATTCCTTCTGGTAAATATGCAAAGCAAGTTCACCAAAGAATCACCCTGACTACAGGGGAAAGAAAAAAAAGAGAGAGAGAACAAAGAAAAGAAAGGCCAGAGCAGTACTTTATAAAGATAATGACCATTCCCTTCTGGGGAGATGCTCTTTGAAAGTATCTCAAGGATACGCACCAAGGACACCCTCACAGGCTGTAGGACACATGAAAAGGCATCATGTTTTAACTATCTGTTGATCCCTCATCTGAGAGGCCACGAGCCAAAACACCTCAAAGTATCAAGCTTCTCCATCATGAGCTGAAAACTGCACACCTGTCATCGTTTGATGAGTTCAACTCAAGACACAGGTGCAGTAAAAAAACACTGTATAAAATTATCTGCAGTCTGTGCACATACACATCTCTGAAGCCTAAGTGAATTTTGCGACCCAGGGTCCGTTCCTGAGATATCTCATGATGTATCTAGACACTTACATATAGATATATGTGTGAATATGTCAAAAAAAAAAAAAAAAAAACACCTCTGAAATCCAAACTGCTTCTGCTTTGAAGCATTTCACATAAGGAGCATCCAATGCATACTCATCTGTATAGTAAACTGTGACCGACAAAAAGAAATTCTAAATAAAAAAGAGTTTTTATCACTTTGAAATTAGTCTAGTAAATATAATGTAGTCAGTCCCCAAACTGTGCTGTCTGAACACTGAGAATTTCTTCTCCCTTTTGATCTGCAGGGCACAGCTGGAAGTCTTACAGCAGAGCACCTGACATCCACTCCCTAAAGCAGGCTCCCCAAGGGGCCTCCATATCCACCCACTCCATTTTCATGTGGCTCCTCATGCATGTGTACATAAAAGCAGCCGGCTTTTGAGGGGCAGGGAAAAGGTCCTGGTTTCAAACCCTTCATACCACAGCAGAGAGACCTTAGCTGACGCCTCCTGGTCACACTGACACTCGGTGCACTATGATACTATGCTCAGTTATACTACCTGAGTATCCACCATACATTCCTTTGACTAGTTATTTGGTAGGTCTCTTGTTTATGTCTCTACATTATTAAACAGAAGTGTAATGTGTTTGTTAAAGGCCTAGTTTTATGTCTTATAACATTGCCCATGGCAACTACAGTTGCCCCCAGATAGTGACTCTATAGCTACAGAGGTGCTTGCAAGGAGGGAACACAGGCATTTCGTGATCCCTTATTCCTTGAGCAAGTAACCATCAACACAGGCAAGGTGCACAAGAGGGTGGCTTTAGAGCTTGCCTGTATGTGCACACTTGTAACATGGTATGACAAAGGATCATTGTGGAAGCTAACTGCGATCTAGACCTCTGACCCTTACTGTCCTCTTCTGGGCTGTCTCTGACCTCCTCAGCTGAAGGGAAGGAAGAAGCTTCCTAACATAGAACTCCTCAGACCGCCCTACCCAAGTCTCCACGGAAGAGCTAACGTGGGTGTAACTGTCTCAGAGGACAATGCTCACGACGCTAATGGTAGAGGGAAGATCTGACAGGACCCTTTACAAGCAGGATGAACAAAGGTTAAACGTTTGATTTTTACCCCTCCAAGTACAGACTGAAAACGAATAAATGTGGGATTATTATGTTTCGGTCCCAATGTTTACAGCTCCCCGTTTTCTTTCTGATCTTTACTGGGGGAGGAGAGACGAGAGAAATAGACCACTCTCTAAAACAAACAAATAAACAAACAAACATTTTTTTCTTGGCTTACTTGGACATTGCTAAAAATCCTGCAAGGGAAGCACAGCCCTTCCCTGCCACGGAGCTGTTAGGCTAATGCAGTCAGAGGCCAGTCTGCCTCGGATCTCAACTGTGATTTACAGTGTGATAGTTTAAAGTGGTACAGCCCATGCTGTGGTAATAAACATTCATTTCAAGCCTTTTAGGGGGCTAATATTTCATCTGAACACTCTCAGAGAAAGACGTTTTCTTTCAGGGGGAGGGAGTGAAGCCCTGTAATGGAATCATAAAGAGAGTGAGGCAAGGGGGCTAAGAACCCCAGCTGCCTTCTCACCAGGCTGACCTTCCTTCTGTCCCTCTGCGAGGAGCTCAAAAACTAAAGCCAGCTCCCAGCAAAACAGAGTCTGGCTCCTGAGTCCCCAGGACTCACACAATCACACACAAACAGCTGGTCCTCTGTCCTACACACAGGGCTGGAGGAGCTGCCTCCAAGTTCCTGATGCAGGGTGTTCTGCCGCACCAAGGGCCACCAAAGAGGAACGGTGTGAGAGACCCTTCTGTCAGAGAAAAATAACGTCTACTTTTTCACCCAGGGCAGGTGCCTTCATGAACTTCTTTTAGAAAATAGACATATTTTTGCAAAGAAAATCAAGCCATAGGATTTTGAAAAGGGCTCCCACAAGTGTTTTGTGACCAGATGAGCCAGACAGTATCTCTGCTATACAAACTCCTTGATACTTATATTGAAATTCCGATTGTCCTTTTGAGGTTCAGTTTATTTTCCTACTTGGCTCACTGGGGACTCACTGATTGTCAAGAGCCAAGAGTTGTTTAATCTTCTTCTTCTTTTTTTTTTTTTTTTNTTCATTTACATTTCAAGTGTTATCCAAAAGTCCCCTATATCCTCCTCCCGCCCTGCTCCCCTACCCTCCCTCTCCCACTACTTGGCCCTGGCCTTCACCTGTACTGGGGCCTATAAACATTGCTAGACCAAGGGTCTTTCTTCCCGAATAATGGCCAACTAGGCCATCTTCTAATACATATACAGCTAGAGACATGAGCTCTGGGGGTTCTGATTAGTTCATATTGTTGTTCCATCTATAGGGTTGCAGACCCCTACAACTCTTGGGTACTCTCTCTAGCTCCTACATTGGGGACCCTGTGTACTGCCCTATAGATGATTGTGACCATCCACTTCTGCGTTTGTCAGGAACTGTCAAAGCTTGCCAGGAGACAGCTATATCTGGGTTTAATCTTCTTAAACAACAACAACAACAAAAACAAGAAAAGGTTTGATGGAGTTCTGAAACTGTGACCATAGATTTCTACAGTGCTAGCTGCTGAACTCTTGAGAGATAAGGTCTGCTTACTCTATGTATCTGATTAAAAAAATGACTGATAAAAAAAATCTATCAAAAGACAGATTTTTCTTTTGTCACGGTTCCTTAACACCATCACATTTCCCGCCTCCTTCTCAGTTTGCATGTCATCATCAATTTTGAGGAACCTGGATCAAGAAACTTGGACTCCTAGGTCACCTCTAGACCCTGGCACTGTTCAGGTAATGGGTACGTGAAGTCTGCTGAAAAACACTCTGTCAATGGCCGTGCCATCCAGTAACTGGCTCTTGCTTTGTACTTTCTGCTTCCTTTCCTATGGACTCTCAGCCTTCTGCTGTTACATATCTGCTTTCCTATGGATGCTCGGCCTTCTGCTGTTACATATCTGCTTTCCTATGGACTCTCGGCCTTCTGCCATTACATATCTGCTTTCCTATGGACTCTTGGCCTTTTGCCATTACATATCTGTTTTCCTATGGACTCTCGGCCTTCTGCCATTACATATCTGCTTTCCTATGGACTCTTGGCCTTCTGCAGTTACATATCTGCTTTGTTTTCCAGCTTTCCTACCACCTGACCACCAGCCACAAGCATTCAGACATGACACCAAGTGCAGACTCTGCTGCCATCTTTGGCCCATCTCTGGAATCCCATGGGTGATTTCTTAAGTAAAGTTACCAAGTGATAAGATCCACGGCTTCCTTTACCCCCCACACCCCCTCAGTACAATCCCACTGACTTAGGTTGACTCTATCAACTTTTATGGTCATCTCAATGTCCTGATGCAAGAAGCTGCTGTCAAGATAGGGCTCTTCACCTTTTATAAATACAACAACTGGTGATATCCTGCTGACAATGCTTACTGAGTAATTTTGTAACTACTAGACCTTAGCCCAGACATTCTTTGAAGTGTCCAATGATGCTCAACAGAAAACAATGTGAAATAAGTTCATTAGAAGACAGGCTCTGTATGTAGGGCAGAGGCTGAAAAAGAACCCTCCCCTACATTAAGTATTTCCTTTCCAGCTTCCTCCCAGTAACAACGGGAATACATTTCTAATGCCTCAGTGTTACCAGTGAAGAATAGAAAGTTGACTTTCTAAGCTTATCAAATGACCTGACAACTGTTTTACCAGGTCTCTTCCAAAAATTTTAATATTTCCCATTTACAGCAGAATAAGATTCAAGCACCATAGCATAGGGGGGTTTAACAGTATTTGCCAATATATCTGTGCATGTAATGGAGGGTGGTGGTGGCTTCATCTCCCATTCTCAGTTATGCTAAGTAAATTTTAAATGAGGGACCTCCAGGATCACATAACACAAACTGAAATTTCCACTTAGATAAGTAATTAGAGTGTGACTCCCGTCAAATCTATTAACTCTTTAAGTTTTGGTGTTTTGAGGCTTTGGTTCACTTGCTTTTCCAGTTGTAATTGAGAATAACTTTAATATTTATTCTACACCATTAGAAGTACAGAAAAGAGGGGCCGGCATTTGGAACACTGTCTTACATGGAGTTAGGTAGCAGATAATTCTATCCATAACAGTGATAATTTCATCCCTGACTGAAAACCTGGGATTCTTTGACTGTGCCCCATTTCCCACCCTGTGTCTATGTTCACAGTCTTCCTTGAGAAATAATCTGACATTTGGAGGGAAGCGGTTCTTTGTAATGATGAAAGATTTAATACTCTCTACAGATATACTACCAAATAACTGGGCACAAGATTCTAAAGGAGAAAAATGCATGGGCTTGAACCTCTGCCTTGGAGCTGCTGTTGGAAAACACACTTCCACAAATTACCATGTATCTTCTTACCCTTAAAGGACATGAGATAGGGGATGGCAAGTTCCCTACCATTTTTTTCTAGTACCTGTGGTGATGACAATTTCCCTTCAATTGTTTCTGGTATATTATAAAGACATACAATATTAAGAATCATACACACGTCAACTTTCTTTGTAACATGTGACATGCTATAAAAACTGGGTCCTCCTCAACTGTTTTATAATAATAACACAAAGTCAGGAAATTTCGCTGCCTAACTTTAAATGAGTTATCAGGCTCAGAAACAGTAAGATATGTGAGATATATATACGTGTGTGTGTGTGTGTGTGTGTGTGTGTGTATCAAATAGGAAAAATATTTATATACCTTTAACTGAAGAGAAACATTATTTCTCTACCACCAGAGTTACAGACACCTAAACACATTCAGGAATGAAGCTCAAAAGCCTATGTGTGTCACCCAGTGCAGAAGATGGGTTAGAGAATTTTAGACTGAAGTTACTTTGGAGAGTTTATTTGAACCACAAGGGTCCTTGACAATATGGACTTCCTCATTGTGGTCAGAAGAGGATGTAACAGGTACAGAGAGGCATCCAGCTGCTGGCGTAGGACTGGACAACACAAGAAACATTAGAAGTTGGGGATGATGGGAAAGAAAGTATCCCCACAGACCTCCCTATACACAGTGAGCTTCTGGCCCACACATCTGGGAGAAAACCGGGCTGTGCTGTCTTAGGTTACAAGGCTTGCAATAACCGGTAATGGCAGCAATGGCAGATGAGAACCAAGACCACCCAAAGAAGTTCACTGGTCAGGAAAGACTTCTCACATGCAACCAGTTAACTGTATGAATTTCACCAAGAAGAGCAAAGTATTCTAGTGAATAGAGGATTGCAAAATGAAGTGGAAATTATACTCCAAGAAGTCTGCTTCCGCTGGGAAAGAAAAGTTAATGCACAGAAAACCCCCAGATGAGATATGCTTGCTACAATTCCAAGACCCAATATCTGAAGGAGAAATCTTACCCATCATTATCTCCAGGGATATGGTAGCTGAGAACAGAAATAACTTTGCAAACAGTCTCTAGAATTATTCAGCTCCGATCAAGGGGACAGGTCCTAAGAGTCAACCGCCCCTAGTAAAACTGGGGGGAATTTTTAGACTGTTAAAGAGCAGAAGGTTACCTTAGCAGCAGCTAGAAGGGTGGAATATAAAACAGGAGAAGGGAGAGAGACTCTGCAAGAGCAGCAGAAAAGAGAAAAAATATGTATGAAGGCATTTGTTAAAATTTCAGGATGTTGTCAGTCAAAAGTATCAGGTGATTAACACTGACTTAAATGTCATCCAAACTTCTGAAGGTGTCTCCTACTTTTAAGATGTGGTTCTGCATGCAAGGACATCAAAAGGCTTGTAAGAGTGGAGCAAGCGTTCATGGAAGATATGTGAGCCTCAGTTCAGCATGAGAGAGAACCTGCCAATCATGTAGTCGGACTGACAGTGGAATAATGATAAGGTGGGGGCACCCCCTGTTCCATGCATCACTGTGATATCTGTTCCTGGCACCGACTGCTCATGGAACATGGCACAGTGCATCCCACTTTTCTGAGGTGAGATAAGAGGTCTCCTGAAAAGACCTAGGAAACTATAAACGTGCATGAAGGATTCTACTTTTTAGCTATTTAAAGGTCAAATAAGAAGTACAGTGCATTAGAAGTACATAGCTTCAGTGTTTTTTCAATGAGAAAAGAGGGGATGAAGACTATGGTTCTGCTAGGTGTGTATATATATATATATATATATATATATATATATATATATATATGTTTTATTTTTAAAGATCTATTTATTTATCTCATATACATTGTATTTATTGTATTTATTTATCTCATATACATTGTCGCTGTCTTCAGATCCACCAGAAGAGGGCATCAGATCCCCATTATAGATGGTTGTGAGCCACCATGTGGTTGCTGGGATTTGAACTCAGGACCTGTGGAAGAGCAGTCAGTGCTCTTAACCGCTGAGCCATCTCTCCAGCCCCCTGCTAGGTATCTTAATGAAGAATTCTATTACTGTGAAGAGATACAATGACTATGGCAATTCTTATAATTCATTGGGGCTAGCTTCCAGGTTAAGAAATTTAAACTGTTAGCATCATGGTCGGAAGCATGGAAGAACAGGCAGACATGGTGCTGGAGAAGGGGCTGAGAATTCTACATCTGGAATTACAGTAGGAAGTAGGAAGAGAGACAGAGATAGACAGCCCCTGGGCTTGGCTTGAGCTTCTGAAACCACAAAGCCCACCCCCATCCCCCAGTGACACACTTCCTCCAATAAGGCCCCACTTATTCCAACAAGGTCACGTGTCCTAATACTTTCAAAAAGTGCCATTCCTTATGAGCCTGTGGGGACAATTTTATCTAAAAAATGAGAGTGCCACACTGGGGAGCACACTATCACAGAGAAGTCTGGACAAGGAAGCATACTATGCTGGTTCTTTAAAGAGTAAGCATTGCGACTAGAGGCCCTGAGGTAGAAGAGGCACTAGATACTGGTGGAAACACTAGGGGAGCAATCCAAGCTGGGTATCCACACTAGACGAAGGACGCTCAAGCATGCACACACTCAGTGTAGCTGCTCTGGTATCTCCCCCACAGAAAAGGTCATCAGACTCTACAGCACATACTTCAGACTTTTTTAGATGCAAATATTTAAAAGAACAAAGGATAGAAATTATAAGCTCGTACCAACTTGACTGGAGATTTTTATGGCTAGCAACTGTGCTTTGGGCTGTGATATAAAATACCAAAGTCCAGCTTGTCCATGTAAGGGATAGACAGCATCACATGGTTTCTGCCCCAGGAACACAGCCTCCAATGGTGTTGATGGCTGCTGTGGGCATAAGGTTTGTTTGTATAATAATGTACATAATTTTAAGTTCCTCCTTTGAGGAATGTCCTTCTGCCAATGTTAATGACTCCATGATAGTCAATGACAGCATGACTCCTAGAGGTAAGGATGTGGCTGAGGTCTCAGCAAAATGGTAAATGCTGAGACCTTCAGGACAGTCTTTAAGGCTGTGGGGAAAACTTCTGAAAACTTAAGTTCAAAAATATATAACTTCTCACTATGTGAAATATAAGAACGCAATATGATTTATATAAAGAGCTTCACAGATCTAAAGAACAGAGGTGGCTGAATTATGAGCCAGCTTGTCAGAAAGATACTAAGGAAGGAGATGAAGAGATTTAGGGAGTGGCGATCACAGGGCAAGATTCCACCCAGCTAAGGTTTTTTTATTTGTGCTTACAAAGGCAGGCCCTGAGTTCAAGGTCAGCCTTGGACAAAAGGAATTTAGGTCTGGGTTCCAACTTGGTAAGAATGGTAATTTCAGGGTGGGGTCCCACTCACTTAGCTTACTGTCTGTGCTTAACAAAGGCATACATATCTCTGAATTCTTTTGCAATGTTTTAAAAAAAATGTGCTTGCTGTCTTCTTCTAAGAATCAAGGGGCTAAGGTCATGGGATGCTGATTCATCAAATAATCAAAAGAGAACCTGGGGTAATAACTGAATTAATATGTAAATAAAAGACTGGGCTTTTGACCTGCAATAGATGAGCTATCCAGAGAGGTTTTAGAATAGCCAGAGAAAGCTGTCTCAGAACACAAAGAGAGAGCAGTCTGGAAACCCATGATTTAACTTCAAGTCTTCTGTTTGCCAGTCTCAAACATCCCTCCCTCAGAACCCCTCTCCGAGCCAACAGGCTTGCCCT
Organism: Mus minutoides; assembly: GCA_902729485.2. Taxonomy (NCBI): domain Eukaryota; kingdom Metazoa; phylum Chordata; class Mammalia; order Rodentia; family Muridae; genus Mus; species Mus minutoides. The sequence continues at coordinate 43,867 of LR752299.1, read as the reverse complement.
TGGCAATTAAAAATGAAGAACTGTCCATATAAGCAATCCTGTGAGTCACAATATAAAAAGTCAGTAAATGTGTCTGTTCTTAAGAATCAGTTCTTCTGTGTGTGAAATGGGCAGCTATATACAATACTAAGAACTCAGTCAATTTCTCTTCTCTTTCAACTATCAAACCCTGCATGGCAGCTCCAAATACCCCAGGGTGCTCCAAGCAAACAGCCAAGGCAAGACTGGTTGATTATAACATGTCATTTAGAAATAACACCCCCCCCACACACCCAAAGCCCCGATCTCTGTGTTCAGCTACTGGTGAGCAAATCATGAGCAGGGCATCATCCATTTCTGCAGTTTGTCAGTGCAGGCCCTTTAGTTAGATCCTGCTGCAGAACTCATCCATACAATGATGTCTGCTGCTGCAGAGAGGTTGGTATTCGCAGATAACCCATGAGCCACAACCAGCTCTTCTTGGGCCCCACGTGCTCTGACTCTGACTCGGTTATATATCTATAAATTCTTCACAATCTAAGTTAGGTAAAACTTTAGTGCAAATGGGATTGTTTTTTCCTCAAGCATCAATCACTGTTGCACAGTATAAACAATATGTAATACATAATATATGTACAGTGCTTCAATGTGTAAATGTTTATGTGTGTGCTGGTGTGTGCGTGTGTGTGTGTATGTGGATGCCAGTTGTCAACCTTCCATATTGTTCCTCGTGAGTTTGAGTTTGTTTTTGTTTGTTTGTTGTTGAGACAGGGTTTCTCATTGGTCCCTAGGGTTTGCCAACTAGACTAGGATGACTGGCCAGTGAGCTCCAGGGATCTTACCATCTTCGTTTACCTAGAGCTGAGATTACACACACAATACCACATCAAGAAATTTATGTGTGTGCTAGGGATAAAACTCAGGTCCTCTTGATTATACAGCATGGGTTCTCCAAAACCTGAGAATTCTTCAAGTGACAAATAACGGCTGCCACCACTGTGCCAGGGATTGAGCCCACAGGCCTGTGGAACTGCAGAGTAAGGTTGAGCCCTCCTGCACGCTAGGCAAGTGTCCTACAACTGAGCTACACCGCAGCCATTTGCTTTTTCTGTTGCCTTTTGCTTTAACTGTCTTAAGCTGACCATACACGGCTTGAAAATAAACAAATAGTAATAGCCTTTAAAAACTCTATACATTCTTTATTGCCAATAATATTTAGGTTCAGTGTCTTCTGGCTTAAATTTTTTTTAAGTTGGAGTCTAACAATTAGTCAATTTCAATCTTCTATTTTGCTCCCTTTACCTTACCAAATCTTTCTTAACATAAGCCACCCTTCATTTATCATGTTTCCCAGCAGGTGCCATTTGTATACACAGAATACGACACCCTATACTACCTTGTATCCTATATATTTACAGGTCTTTCTGTATCACATCCCCAGGACACTACATTAGCATAAGACCCAGATGCTTGCCAGCCTAAGCAAAGAAGCATTGGGACTACAGGAAGTCCACCTAAGGGCTCAGATCTTTCTTTTTCATCCGTTGGTTACAATGTAGATGGAGAGGAAAAATGAAATCAGGCAAGTGATGGGACATGCTTTTGAAATTACCCAGCACCACAAACATTGGCTGACAATTCAATCATTACCTTTAACATCCCCAAGACAAATATTTTCAGGCATTTCTGTCACAACATTAATGATGAGTTTATCAGGAAACATTGTTAAAAGAATATTCACACAGAGTGTTAATGAGAAGAGTGAAGGCTTAGCAGTCCTGAGTATATTCATTTCTAAATGCTTTCAAGACGGAGCCAAATAAAGCAAGAGTGGGTCAAGTGGAGAAGGACAAAGACTCATGTGTCCAGGACAGTGAGAAACATGGCCATTTCTGCTCGAAGGCTTTGCAATGCAGGACACAAGACTCCATGACTTTGAACCTTGCATTCTTAGCTGTGAGATGTCAGTACCAGTAGTAATGTTTTAGTAATATATGATGATTACCAAGACAAAGCACATAGCATGTTTATCATAGTGTCTGGCACATACCGGGCACTTTGCCATTCAGAAGGACACCACCAATGATAAACAAACACACAACAATTCCTCCAGTTCCCAAAGAAAAGAAAATATCTGGACAAGAACATCCAAAGAGTTAAGTAACATGGCAAATATATTTCAGACTAGAGAACTGCACTTCTAATAATTTGTCACCTGCAAAATAATACATTATCACTTCATTGAGAGGCAAAAGTAGTCTTGTCGGAAATAATATAGGACTGCAAGTCATTTTCGGAGGCCAGCAGCCTGGCACTGCCCCTAGATTCCTCCTACCTATTTCTCAGCTCAAAATGGAGCTACTGAAAGTGTAAACACTGGTTACTATGGGAACAAGCCAACCAAAGATAACAGCTAGACAAAAAGCCCCCACCTACACCTAACTGCTCCCAGCTCTTTTTAATCTGTCTTCTGTTGCACTTATCATTTCTTCGTGGTTTTGCAGAACCAGATCTCTCTGCCTATGAGGAGGCCACTCAGAGTGAAGGAACCTTTGTCTCTTCCCTAAAATCTTGCATAAAGAAAACAGCAAATAAGTAGTTTGTTTAAGAGGGAAGGGGAGGGTGCAGAAAAGAGCTTTGCATAACTGAGCTCAAGGCCCATGGTATTTAACCCCTGGGTGGGCAATTAATCAAGGCTCTTGGCCACTTGACTGGAGAATTATGCAATTAACCCTATTTCACCAGCTGGAAAACTAACTAATTCCTCCTGAACAATGATGAGAATAGAATTCTGGTGTACTCATGCTAACACTGCAGCCAGCACTTCCTAACAGATTAGTATGCTTTCTGGAATCGTAATTTTCTAAGTGTATTCCCTACAGTGTGCCTTTTAGTTGAGAGATTAAAACAGTAATTCAATAAAGGTAGTGATTTGTTGTACTTTAGAATTTCTGTTAAGGTAGAATTCTACTCCAGAGACAGCCTTCCCCTACTAACAGGGGCTAGTGTATTCACTTGGGGCCTTGGCAGGTCCATCTGGATCTGAGGATACTGCTACCTTAGAACAAGCCAAACTCATTATGAGCCAACAAATGGGACACACTGAGTCAGGGGATCTGCATACATCAATAGCTATGGTCGACTTCTGCAAACTTTAAAATGTAATCTATACAGCTGAGCGGGACTGTCAAAGCATGAGCAGCAGTGAACATAAAGGAATTGACATATTAACACAACTGATAAACTTATCCTTTTTCCAAATAAATGACTTGATTCTAAAACCTGAATGTTTTATGTGTATGAGTGTTTGCCACCATGTGTATGGTACCCACAGAGTCCAGAAGAGGGTACCAGATCCCCTAGGACTGAAGTTATAAAGGGTTCTGAGCAACCATGTCAGTGATGGAAATTGGATCCAGGTCCTCTAAAAGACCCCCTGGTGCTCTTAACGGATGAGCCATCTTTGCAGTCCCTGTGACTACTTTCGAAAAAGATTTATATAATTTTATTTGTGCAGGGCCATGCAGATGTGTCTGTGGAGATAGAGACATGCCATCAATTGCTCTGGGGCTGGAGTTTCAGGTGATTATGAGCTGACCAATATGTATTCTGGGAACCAAACTGGGGTTCTATGCAAGACCAGCAAAAAGTTCTTAACCACAGAGCCAATATTTTTATTTGACCCAATATTTTTATTTGACTACATTAATGGTTAAAATATTTGTATAATTTTTTGACTTGATCCAAAAATGTTATAAGTATGTCTTGACATTATGTGAAACAGAAGGTGATGTCATAGTTGGGGTCATCCTGTTAAAGTGCATCCAAGGATATTCTGATCTTGAGCCTTACTCTATGATACATATTTTATATTACATATAACCTAAATATATACAGTATGGGGAAGAAAATACTGGTGAAGTGCATAAAGGGGGAAAATCTACATCCTATCCACGCCCAGCACTTGACACAGAAACCAAAGCTTTAAACGTGTTTTCTCAATCTCATATATAATACATCAGTTTTAAAAGATGGTTAATCCTTTTCAATGAAAAAATTTGACTTTTGCCCCCTTGCTCATGACTACTTGTTGTTATGACTACCTTGCTATGACCACCTTGCAACCATATCTTTGTTTCAGGAGGTTCCTATGACTAACTTGTTATGGTCTGCTCCTATAACCCAGCCTATTTTGCCTGCCAAATCACCCATTTGGAAACTCCCTACCCTCGAGCTACATAAACCTTGTCTTCCTCATTTCCAAGGCTGACCTCATGAACCTATCCTGTAGGGGAGGCAGTCAGTGTTCATGAATAAAACAGCTTGCTTTAATTAATTACTTGCTTTAATTAAATGTTTGCTTTAATTAATTTGGCCATAATGATTTGGCTTGCTGGTCTTTCTCCTTGCATCTTTGGGATTAACAGCATCTAAATACCCACTTGACATATGTACATTGACATCTAATGGATGCCACAGGCCTAACGTGCCCAAAACAAAGCTCTTGATTCTACCCCAACCTGAAACTCCAACTTTCCTGTCTATCTCAGGAAATAATGATTAGAGCTCCATTAATATTTTCTGTCAAACCCTAGAGTAATCTTCAAGTATTTTCTCCAAAAATGGTCACACTGCCTCTATCAGTCACCACCCTGCTCTCCCAGGTCAATGGTATAGAATATCTTCAATAAGATAACAGGAGAACACTTCCTCAAATTAAGCAAATACATGTAGGTATTAATTAGGATTTCTATTGTTGTGAAGAAAGATCATGAGCAAGACAACTCTTACAATGGGAAGCATTTCACTGGGGCTGCATTACCTTCCAGGGGGTTAGCCCAATGGCATCATGGCGGAAAGCATGGCAGCAGGCAGGCAGGCAGACATGGTGCTGGAGAGGAGCAAAGAATTCTACAGCCGTATCAGCAGATGATAGAATAGAGAGTGACACTAAGCCGAGCTTGAGTTTCTCAAACTTCAAAACCCACACCTAGGGTGAACACTTCCAACCAGACCACATCTACTCCAGCAAGGCCACACTTCCTGATAGTGCCACTTCCCATGAGCCTATGGGGGCCATTCATTCAAGGCACCCTAATGTCCATATAGATAGAAGCACACACAACACCAAATAGACAGGGCCAGAAAATAAACAGCACATTGCTGTAAAAACATTGAATATATTTCCATAACATGGCTGCAGTGATTGTTTTAAAGTTTAATTCAGTTCACATCACTCTTCTGCTCACAGACTTTCTCATTCTCTTAACAGTGAAGGCAAAATCTTTTCCAGAAGCTACCCAGGCTCCCACACTAAGTCTGACCTCATACCCTGCCCACCTTTCTGCCCACATGGGTTCCTTGGAACTTGTATAACTAACTGCTCCTCAGCGCCTCCTCCACAGACTCCTTGCCTGTGCTACTCACTCTGCCTCAAGCTTGATTCTTCACTTCCACTAGGATGTCTACAGTCCAATACGACCTGATTTAGAGAGATGTTCTAGGGATTTCAGAGCTCTGGAATGATCTTAAAAGTTCTATTTCCTCATGTACACAGCCTATTTCATAACCCTCTACCCTTGGTATGAAGATGACAAATAAATAGGGTGAGATATTCCTAAAAGCCTGAGTCTACAGGTCTAAAGAATTCCGTTTGGCCAACAGCCTAGGTAAGCTTAACAGAAGACCAGTAGGCAGAGTACCTTAGTTTCAGTCTTATAAGATATTGGATTATGCAGCAAAGCCAGCCCTGCACTTCTAACATGATCAAACAGTAAGGGGGTGTTGTTTCATGTCACCATTTGGGGTACATTTTACACATCATTAAGTCTGATATACCTGTCTTTGAGTTACCATTACTGTGATGAAATACCATGACGAAAGCAACTTGTAGAGAAAAATCACTGTTCCTCATCAAAGGAAGTCAGCACAGCAACTCAAGCAGGGCAGGAACCTGGAGGCAAGAGCTGATGCAGAGGCCATAGAGGGATGCTGCTTACTGGCTTGCTCCCCATGGCTTCCTCACCATGCTTTCTTATAGAACCCAGGACCACCAGCCCAGGGATGGCACCACCTGTAATGGGCTGGGTACAGCCCTCCCTAGTCACTAATTAAGAAAATGCCCTATAGGCTTGTCTACAACCTGATGTTATGGAGGTATTTTCTTAATTGAAGTTCTTACCTATCAAATGATATTAGCTAATGTCAAGTTGACATAAAACTATCCAGTACAATACCTTAAATAATATTTACCAACATTCCCTTCCTTTCTTTTCATTTGATGTAGGTTTTTCTTTCAGAGAATTAGATATGCAATGAACGAAACTTGAATACTTAAATCTCTACTCTGGTTCGAAAGGCAAATATATGAAATGACCTACTTCATTCTTTGGCAATGGCTAAAGTCACTAATTGTACATATTCCTCAAAGCTATTGCACTGTAGTATTTTCAGTCTTTGGTTTCTACATCCACTCTAACTTCAATGTCACCAAGTACTCCTATGGCGTGCCCTAGAAGGTATGTGTAAACATGCCACAGAGTCTGCACACCTGTGGGAAGGATACTCACAGCAATGGACTCTCTTCCTATGGATTCTGCTAACTCTATGTTGGAAACCAACCTTGGCCTTGCTGTAGACCCACTTTTCCCAGTCACAGCTGTGAATATGCCCATTAACCACAAAAGCTTTGTGTGTAATCCCATCAGGACAACCCATGACTCCCCTTTATACCTTCAGAAATGTGATAGCATCCTGACTGACCTGACAAAGTAGGCTGGCTGCAATTAAGTTTACCCAATTTTCCTTCATCTTGGGGTACTATATCCTTAACAAAGAACATCTGCAAGGGCAGACCTTTAAGTTGAAAAAAGTCTTAAAATAGAAACAGCTTTCATTCACGAGGCTGGGGAGTGTCAGGCGCCATATTTGTATCCATTTCCTAGAAGATTGAAAGTGCTTTCAAAATATATCTGTCATTTCTCCACAGTGGCTGATCAAAGCTGCCACTGAAAAATGTTCCGAACAGGCAACTTGTAGTACAAGCATGGTTTATTTCTGTCAGAAACTGACTGCTGGAGTGTGAAAGAGACTCATTAAAAATCTCTTACTGTGATCTTACATTGTTAAAAAGAAAAAAGAAAAAAAAACGATTAAAAAAAGCAAGGAGAGAAAAAATGTAATGAAGTGTATATAGAGCCTACAGATGCTTTCAAATGGTGTTTCTCTTATTAATCGTTTTGCAAGCAATGAAAAGATTATAATTAGTTCCAGGAATGTGGTATGCATTGTTGTTTGGGAAAATCAAGTAAGTTAACAATTTCATCTTATCCTAATATTATGAAAAGTTAAAGGAGGAGGTCAGAATACTGTAGAGAAAAAAAGGATGCAAAATAATGTTATTTACCTTAATCTTAAAACAAGGTTGACTGCACAAGGTCCTTCTCTGTAGTCTTCATTAGCGTTTGGTTGGCCCTTTGAAAAGAAAATAACAAACAATGTTGTACGCTTTATTGGGAAAAGGATAAATACAATCTCAACATCTCTTGATTCCTATAGCCCTTTCTGGAAACTTCAAGATTAGTGCATATCCCAGAAGGTCTTTTTTGGTTTCCCAAGACCTTTTTTAGAGGATCAGAAAGATGCTTAATTAACATCATACTGTGGGTGTGAATGCTCCATATAGACAGCCTCAGTCATAGGATGGATTCTGTGCTCGATACTGCTGCATCTTGTCCAAATTAAGGCCATCCATCTAAAGTGACACTTTGTTGGTCCAGAGCGCAGAGCCAACATGCACTGGACCTTGGGGATGCACAAAGGTAAGGAACCTTGCCCAGGGATGGTTGTGACACTTGTAATTCCAGCATTCAGGCTATGGAAGCAGAATTGCAGATTTAAGTACAGCTTAGGCTACATACCAAGAACTTGTCTCGAAAAGGCAAGAGCTAAGGATGTGGCTTAGTGGCAGACTACTTGTCCATCCTGCATAAAGCGTTAGGTTCTATCCCCAGACTGTGTGTGATGGGGGTGGGGGTGAGGATGGGACGACTTAGGTACATTAAGCATAAGCATCAGGGGTGAAGACAGATTAATCAACGTTCTTCTCCCTACACTTCTCACCTATCATCCTGATACAGACCATCCATCATGGATGCCTCTATCATAATTCTCAGAGCCTGTTGCTCCCTTTAAAAATAGGTATCCCACCCCTCTCAAAAGGTTGCTGGGAAAGTAAGAGATGTAAAAGTGAGCCATGAAATTAACATAAAATGTTAATCGATGCAGCCCCTTTTTCCTGTTTGCTTCCTTTCCTTTTGGACCCATACTTCCTCCTAATTTGTCTTTTATGGGAAGGTTAACTCTATGGTTAATTCAGAGACTTTGACTGAGTTGGAATGATAAGAGTGTAAAGACTGAAAATGGATCCCACTTCTGCTTCTGTGTAGATAGCTAGCTACATGGCCTCGCACAAACCAGTTAACCTCTGCATGTCTTTCTGTAGCTGTAAAAGACAAGGAGTAGCCATCAGATTTCAGAGAGGTTTCCTGTAGTCATGAAGCCCTTCTGTCTAAACACCTCCTCAATTCACAGCTGCCCCATAAAATACAGAAGCATGTAACACAGGAAGACATATAAGCAGCATATGATTACATAGCAAAACACTTGGGCCAATCCTCTGTGTCCATACCCTTCCCGCAATGGCTTCACCACCCAACACAACCACAGCATGGGTTCCTGTCATACACGGTCTAAGTACACATCATACATGCACTGCACAAGCACTGGACTACTATTTTAATAAGACAAGTTGTAGAGATCAATTGGCACATAAAACTCAATGATAAAAGAATCATCAGGAAAGGTTATAGAAATCCAATCAGAAACAAGGGAGGAAAGTATCAATTAAGGACAGTGTTTGATGGCTAAAGCATAGCAGACTTAATCATTTTCTTCTCTTTGCCCACAGTACTGGTGATTCCAGAGGCACCTGGGTAATCTATTCCTTCTCTAAAGTCTGTTATTTAGGGCTGAGCATCTGGTAAAGGATGGCTGAGAGTAGTGATGGTCTCTTTCTCCATAGCTGCTTAAAGAAATGGTTTCTACTTTTGCTTTTTTAAGCCCCTGATTTTGGGAGCACTATCCTGAAGTTGACTATCTGTCTAAAACTTGATGAAGTTGTCTTCTCTATGGAGTTGTCTACAAAGCATTTCAAATAAAAATACTGGCAGAGGAACCAACCTGAGAGTCATGCACAGAGAGGGACTGTATTTGCTCAGGGATGCCACCAGCGTTCACCGAGATCTGTTAAGAAAAGCAGTGTTATGACAAGCAACGAAGCCAAAGGGAGATGTTAGTGACTGGGACATTACATCCTGATCATCAGAGAGGATACTTTTAGAAGACCTTAGGCAACAACATCTAGATAAAGTATGGCGCACCTGCTGCTGGTCACCCTTAGACTATAGGGCCTGCTTGTTCTGCCATTCAAAATCTCATGGAGAAAAGGGAGAATCTATGCAATAAATGTCCTATGCATGCTTTAAAAGAATAACTTGATCTCGTACGGTCATTCCCTCTAATGTTAAGAGGGCCTTAATGGAAAGATATGAAGAGTGAGCGAAACCTGCTGTTTACATCATTACTTCGAGTAATTTCTCACTGTTGCTTGGACAGATAAATATGGTGGAAAAACAACAACAGAATCATTTCTCTAAAGGAACCGCAAGAGCGAAACTTTTCACTCAAGATTTCTAGTCTGGTCCTAAGGTATTTCCGTCTCAAGCTCTGCTTTTGTGATCACCACCCTGAGGCATAAACTTGAGAGAGCCACTAACAGCAACAACCAATCCCACCACACTCAGAGAGAAACAGCAATGGAGACGAAGGATAGAGATCTTATTTCTAATTTATGACCGATACCCAAAATCAGCGGAAATCTTCACACCAAGCATTTTCTCAAGTCTCAGAGTATAAAATTCTTGCTCTCATGAGTTCACTCACAAAGAACTTCATTCAAACTGAACTGAGGGTGAGAAGTGTCATTAATTGTTATTCACTATTTACTTAAGTAATGCTAATGCCTCTGGATGACTCTGAAATGCATGGAAGAGTTAAGGTGGGCAAAATGAACAGGACACATATATATGGAAAGACAACATTAGTAACAGTGGAAACACAGTCATTGGTATGTCACCATAACAGAATTTAACTCTGCTTTATTTTTGAAAAGTTGTATAACAACATGTTCGTGAAAAAAATGACTCTTAGAAAGACAACAATTCTCTGACCACTTACTTAGCAGCAGAGGACAAAGCCCTCACCTAACACCCCTTGGAAGAATCATGCAGGCTGATCCCCAATCTGCCCCCTCCTTCCCTGACCCCTGGCTCCCGGGCCAGCATCAGGATGGAGAGCCAGTCAGGTGACTGGACAGAAGGACCACACACCTTGAAACTTCCCCACTGCATGCCACAAAGCAGCCACTTCTAGCATGGGACACATGACTCCTCCAAACATGCATGGGGGCTCAAGGTAAGAGAAAGCTCTCCCATACAAAGTATACTAACAGTCAAGCGCAATTCCGACTGTCACCACTGGGGGATAGCTCTATGAAATTAAGCCACAGCTGCATAACTCCATTAAACTGAAAGGCCACAAGAAAGCTGACAGGATTAGTAGCAGTCACCCTTCCACAGAATAGAAATTGTACCAGATTGCTTTCTGTCTAACAATTTGCTACAAGAAGTCCTTGAGTGGGTAAGCATTTTTTTCAGGAAGAAAGAAGGAAAACTAGAAATGACTGATGGCTATAACTCTGGAAACAGACTCTGACAGGGACCTCAGACCTGGTAAAAGAGAGGCAACCCGCTTCAGAGCTTCACAGGGAAAAAGAGGCACTGACTGCTTCCCAAGTCCTCAGAGTGGGGCCTTGTCTGCTCTCTTTCTATTTTTAATAACACTGCAAGAAAACGCAATGTGTTGTGCTCGTTAGCATCGCACTTGAGCAGAAGACGGGCGTTAGTGGACAGGTTAGTAAAATCTATTAAGAATTCTGAAACTTAGCTAATAATAATGTAGCAGGATCCATTTTTGAGTTTTGGTAAACATGCCCAGATTATGTAAAAATTTGACACAGGGAGACACTGGGGGAGGAGTCTACTATCTTTGCAGCATTTGTATGAACTAAAAATTATTCTAAAGCAGAAAGCTGATGTTTGGAATCACAGATTTCCGATCACACATCTCGCTTTCGTCACAAATACTCTGAAGGGCAGTGACCTGCACTAAACTGCAGCAGCTGCATCCCAGGCTGAGCAGCCTGTGACAGACAGAGGTCAGCGTAACATATTCAGGAAGAACTCAGGCCTTTCTCTGCCTTTACACAGAGATAGAAAACAAACACGTCTGGAGCTGCTAAGCAATAGAGAAACACCTTTCATCAGAACGATATGAAAAGCTAGTGGCAGGTTTTTTTAAAAAAATCAAGCAACAGAAATAAATGTAATCTTCACATGTGTTTAATCTTTAGTTAAACCTGGTAAAAATTAATTGTCTAAATCCGCATTGAAATACTTCTCTAATGAGAATAGTATCCAAGAGGCAGCAAACAGAGACTTTCCTAATTATCCTAGACACAGGAGAGCAAAGGCCTTCAACAGTCTCCTTGTGGGATCTGCTTAGCTTAAGTCAAGGGCAATTTTTCAGCTGATTCCTAAAATGTTTCCTTCCTTCTTTTACTATTTATTTGTTCATTCATTCATTCAATCATTCAGGAATGTCATTCTGCACATCTGGATTCAGAGTGACTTCTGCAGTTTTCCTAGTCAGTTGTCTAGACCCTAGCCACTAATCAGAAGTTAAAAATCAGAGTTGCCTAGACCTAACCCTAAACTAGAAAAGAAATTCAACTCTACTGGCTGAGCCCAAGAACCGCTGTTTTTCAAGGTTTTGCCTGCTGTGGTTGGAGGCAGGGCAGCAAAGTCTTTTAGCATCTTCTAACGGACTTGGCTTTGAAAGGGAACTGTTTAAGTGAAAGCCTGCTGACTGCCTTCCTCAGTTAAAGGAAACCAAAGGGAAATAGATTCAAATAAAGTCAGCTTCATTTGTCACAGAGGAAATTTAAGAGAGTGAAGCAAAAATGACCAGAGTCATGTAATAGGTACCTACTTCAGAATCTGACCAAAAGAAATCCCAAAAGAAAAATCAAAGCCAAAGTCAAGCAGTACATGCCTTTCATCTCAGCACTCAGGGGGCAGAAGTAATTTCTGTGAGTTCTAGGATAGCCTGGTCTACAAAGTGTGTTCCAGGGCATCCAGAGCTACACAGAGAAACCCTGTCTTGAAAAACAAACAAAAACAAACAAAAAATCAACAGTGGGCAATAACTAGAAATTTTTAGTACCATTTGTGAGCTAGGCAACACTACCTAAAAACTTGAGTCCTTAGCCGGGCCCTTCCTCCAAAGCCTTCCCCAAAGATGAAAGGCGCCCCAGAAAGCAGCCATTCTCCTCTTGGTGCAGAAATCCCATGGTGTCTAATACTGTTCCACACAGACATGAGGTATGGGCTCAGTTTTTGATCAATTAATTCTCTCTAGTTCTAATATTAGTATTGTTGTTAATGAACGTTGGTCTCCGTGGACTTCTGTCTCCAAGTAGAACAAGATGATAAATAGAGGAGGGCAATTATCCATTTGCTGCAAATTATTAATTACTAGTGGGTAAGCTTCCCAGAAGATCATAATTTTCAAACTGGGCCAAGTTTTCAAAGTGCTGGGCTATGAGTTTCAAGCAAAGCAGCTGAACTCTGAAAGCTTAAAAATTCACACTGGAAATGCTCTCCAAGGCAGAACCTTATAATCTGGCCCAAGGACTACCTTTCCCTGGGTGCCCCACAGACAAATACCTACTCAGACCTTCTTGACCAATCTCCAACAGGTGCTGTAATGCTGGCACATGCTCCTTAGCCTACTAAAGATGGCACACGGCCTCTCGCAAGCAAAGGACCACATCTGGCTCTGTCTACACAGTGGTACCAGAGCTGCTGTTGCCCAACTTCACATCAGCTACCTAATGCCTTGTGATCTTTTATTCCTTCTCTGACCACGTAAATATTATACCCTATTCATACCTCTCTGTTACACTTTTATTCTAGTGTCTGGGTATTCGTGTTACCAGCAAACAGAAACAGTGAATTCTGTATGCAAAGGGGACATGTGTATAAATAAAATACTGCCCTCATTTTCTAGCCAAAGGTAACTGGACCACAACACTTTTTGAGTCAACAACGGTGTGTGGATGCCTGTTTACTTGCTCTGTGTCTATGCAGAACTTACCCCTTTCATCAGAGACAGTTTAGATGCAAATGAGAAACTCAACTCTGTGCTCTGCTCTAGGCACAATGGGAACATAGGCGAGAGAGGGTAGAGTTCATGATAGCTAGGTACGATTGTTCTAAAATCCCGATACAACGTTACCTGGGTATGACGCCCTGCAGGGGGGTGGGGGGGGGGGTCCATGGTGTTCTTCCCATAGAGAACAACGTCCCTGAGCGAAGTTGTAAAGGATGAAATAGAGTAGTTCAAAGAACGAGCAAGGAGAAGGTGGGATCCGAAAGAGAACCAATATTGGTAGGCAGGGACCTGAGAAGGCACAGCAGGAACCTCTCTCCAGTGGGGAGATGAAGAGAGTAGGGTGCTCTGAGGGGCCGGGGCACAGTGTGGCCTGTGGCTCTGCAGCTGCTCTGCTAAAAGCACAGCCAGCCCTGAGACTTCAAACCCAAGGTAAGGTGTACTTCACTTAATCAAAAGGAAATGTCTGCTAATTAAAAAATAAAAGGAAGACGTTTGGATAGGTATCATTTCTAGGCCACAGTTTTTCAGTTCTGTAATGAGGCCTTAGGAAGGTAGGTATTAATTTACTGACTGGGAGATGCTGGGAGCTATTTAAATTTTCTCAAATTTCCTCTATGAGAATTAGCATGCTGTAATCATCATCAGGCATTAGGATAATTAATCATATAAGGAAGTAAGTAAAAATAAACGATCTCAGTCAAAATATGACCAGTCCTCGGGGTGTTTCTCACTTACCTCTAATTCACCCAGGGCATGGAAAGAGCAAGACGCATACATTCAACCAGCTCTCTTTTTCATAAATTAAAGTATAAGGCAAACTTTACCTGCATGCTTTCAGTATTTTCCAAATGGTGTAACACTACAAGCTAGAAATAATTATCTCCCTTTGAGGGCCAAGGATTCCTCTGTGTGCGTCCAGTACGATTCCACCAGTCTTTGTGGCTACCTCATAAGCACCATGATCACCTTATACAGTGGAAGAGCAGAGGCACACAGACTGGAGTAGTTTGCCACACTCTAATTAGGCCAAGGTAACTCTGACAGAATCCAAGCTAATAAAAGCTATGTGCTTCCCCTTTCTCTCCTGCTCCATGAGATTTTGAGAACTGTCTCCCAAATGGATCAATCGCTGCTGCCACAATGGGGGACTAAAGAGCAAATAAATAAATATGCAGATACACACATACATGCATACATACATGCATACAAACATAAATACATAATCAGGGCTCCTCACCTCTGGGTTCTCTTCTTTTACTCTTCGTGACTGCAAAACAAGTATAGGTCCATTAAAATCCATGGAATTCCACAGAGCCATGATACAAGCTGGCCGGTAGTGGCCGAGGGCAGTTACCTTCTCTTGTGAGGCGGCCGCCTTCCCTTCCTCGCTCTTCTCATCCATCTCATCATCGCTCCACTCCCAGTCGCCGTCTTCAGTCTTATGAAGGTGACCACTTGACCCAGGAACTCGCCTCACCTGCATCAAGATAAGCCACCCTTTCACTGGCTGGAGGGGTATGGCACTCCCTGGTACTGCTACTTAAGTTATCCAGTACACACACAAGACTCTGAAAGGTAACCCAAGAGGGTCTTAATCCACAGATAACTGGAATCTGACACACCAGAAGATAATACACCTTAGACTCCCACCCTTAACATCCTTCCAAAGATCCCTTCTTGAAACGCATTAGTATCACATATAGAACAACAACAAAAAGTTGTAAAGAATACCAAGCATGTGAACCATTAAAAAAAAAAGGCTGCATTTTTCACTTTTACTTAAGCTAGAAACTTAGTTATCACACAAAGTCATGCGCCAAGTTTCAAAATTGCCTGTGGAAATGCACCCAAGTGGCTGACTGCATTCGGACTGTGCAGAGGCAGAGAAATCTGGGCACCTGATGAATCGCTTTGAGCCAGAGTATCGGCAGTCTAAAACCTTATGTCCACAGAGCAAATCTGCTCCCACTGCTACCTTCCTCTTTTTCAGAGCCTGGCATTCAGCTTGTATCCCCAGGATTCTAGTTCAACCTACTTGAGCAAAACAAGACCGCGTTAGACCCGCCCTAACACGCGTCTCAGCACGTTTGCCACTTTCGAGATGACAAGCACGGCATCTTCAGCCTCAACGTGGATATCAGGCTTCCCGAGTTATTGCATTTGGGGACACGGGGTGTCAGTGTGTCATATCAACCATAGGGCATGCTTTCAAGTGTGCTGTGGCCGGTAAGGAAAAGCTTTACAAGGGGAGGACAATGGAGAATAGGCTGCTATCTACAGTAATTTGAGACGTGATTTGGCAAAGCCTTGCAACAGCTGAGCACCTTGTGAACAGATAGCGTGCAGGCCACTGATTTCAAGGAGCTTCAGGTAGAAGAGCGCCATAGAGACCTTACACTCAACCCCCTCATTTCACAAACGAGGAGATGAAGACCCAGAAAGCGACCCAAGGAAAAGCAGCTGTCAGGGGGGAATATGTCAAAGGAACAAACAAAGCCTCAGACTCTCGTCCTNCAACTCCCCTCCCACGTCACTGAAATCAGAAAGAAGCTGTCCAGAGAATGTGCTGTGAAGACTTTGAAAGTCTATGATATGGAAAGTCCATGGGATGGGGAGAGACCTGGATGGGAAGCGTTCCTGCCTTGCAGTCACACAGACCTAGGTTCAGTCCCCAGAACCCATGTAAACAGAGCTCTGCATGCCGGTGTGCACAACTTCAGTGCAGAGAGGAAGACAGGTAGGCAGATCCCTGAGATTCGTTGGGGAGCCCGCCTAACCTAGGCTTGGTAGTTCCAGGCCAGGAGAGGATCCTGTGTTTAAGAAGGAAAGGTGGGCATTATTTAAGAAATGTCACCCATTAATTGTCTTCTAACCTACACACACACACACACACACACACACATACACATGTGTATGTGCACTCACACACGTCTCTGATGTGATGAAGACTATTTTTCTCCAATAGAAACCACTGAGCCATATCACAGGCATGTCGTTAAACAAAAGAGAAACACTGATAGCTTTCAACTTAAGTAGTGTTGTTCATGTCCTAATAACAGGAAGACATGAACAGCGCATACTCAGAGGTGAGCTGCATTATCATGCATCATCTTTGAAAGTAACTCTGACTGCCTGTTCATAAATATTTGAGCTCCAACAGAAAAAAAAATTCAAAAGAACTAAAAAGTTCCTCATAATTTAACTTTTGAAGGATGCAGTCATTTTTAGTACTCCAAACACCAAAACGTCACCTTTGAGATACTCAGTACGTCCCTCTGTGCTTAGCATAGTTGTTTTCTGCCACTTGGATTTTGAATTGCAGCAAAAACCCTATTATAATGTTAGCCATTTTAATGGTTCTTATAGATGCTGGCAAAGTACTACAGAAATAGATGCTGAAATGCACTTAAGGATTTTTAGAACAGATTGCTCATTTCCAAACTACCAAGAAACGGGTAGGGGAAGAGGAAATAATTCTCTACTGACATATACAATTAATTTCTTTGGCAACACTAGTCAATGTTAATGACTACATTTAAAAGAAAGGGATTTAGAGTTGTAACAATTATAAAGCTGAAAGCCTTTCAGCTAAGAAGTGAGAAAGCAAATAAAATCATAGACCAAAAACCAAAATAAAACTCCATCTTTATGAAAACTCGCAGAAACCAAGGATCATTGATAAATTTAATATTCTCTATTAAATGACACAAAATGCACCTCCTTCCTCCTGTAAACAGCTCAGACTTGTGCCCTGAGACACAGACCACACCTTATCCCCCCCAAGCACTGCCTTCCTGCGATCGGTCAGTTTCCGATCTACAAGCAGAATCCCACTGCCAAGAACCCGATACCTCTCCCCTCTGTGTCTGCTTTACTGCAGAACCCTGGCTGCTTCTCTCTTAGTTTTTATTTGCTGAAAGAGAAAGCGATAAAACACAATGTCTAGGATTATAGCCCAGGCTATTGAGAGACATGATAGGATGGTCCTTTAACCAGCTGCTGGTTGAACAAACTAGTAAGTATATACAGAAACTTAATCAGAACCAAGAACATCCCAAAACTTACCAAGGAAAATATAGATTTAACAGTATCAAGAATAAAAACACAAGTTTGTGCCGTGGTCCTCAGCTCACTCCTAGGGATAAAACCGCAGCAAAAATTGAAAACCGGGTTTCATGTTGTGTTTATGTGACAGTGACAACGAGTAAAGAGAAGAAAAAAATCAATTGCAGGAAGTTACATCCTTGGAGGGAGTTTACGAGAGCAAAGCCACAACTTTCAACCCATAGAGTCAAAGCACCTAAATTCCCCATAGTTTACAAGTGGCCTTCTGACTTAGGAGTGTGAAAAGATTTGGGGGAGGGGAGCCTATATTTTCATCTCTCTTTTGATGACTACAATTCATTACAGAAAGGAACCATAGCTCCAATTTCCCACTAAGGGCGGGAGCGGGGACAGAAAACAGACAGAGGAACAGTGGCCACTGGGCAGGTGTCCAGCACAAATATATGACACAGTAGCAGGCAAAAGAAGGCAGCATGATGGGACAAGTGGCCAGCGTGCTCTGAAGGTACCTGTGGCATCTTTTAAGTATGACTTTCTACACATCCCCTGATTTCAGACCAGGACAGATAAAGAATCTATAAGGGAGCCAACAGAGAGACCTGTTCTACATAGCCTTTGACCACCGAAATGGGTGCACATCGCTCTAACACACTGCTGAGCAAAAGAAGAAGGTCGTTCTTCCAGCAGGCACACCCAGCCCCAGACAGGCACCATCGACCCCTGCCGCTGCCACACAACCCTCTAGACACCAGGTCTCGGAACCTCCTTGGAATCATTTTCACAGTTATTGAGCTAAGTCAGCTTCTCTCCCCCTGCAGACCTACCATGTGCCTGACCTAGCCCTGCTCCCGAGTTTCGGGGGACTAGCCACCTCACCCGTCCCCGTCGTCCCCCAAGCTCCCCTGAACAGCAGAAGGCAGCCCAAGCATATTTCTATTTCTAGTCGTTCTACTAACAAGAAGCACTAAAGTTGTTTCTAATTAATTGCTGTTTTTAACATACTTGAGGCAATGCCAAGCAAACAAAAAGCCTTCTAAGTTATCAAAAATTAACAAACAAAATGAGACATGGTAGGGTTTCAGCAGTAAGCATTTCACTGTCTCTGGGGCTCAAACCCTGGCATCAGCTCTCCCGGCATGCATCTCTGTCCCGAATAATGTGCTACCTGGCCTCCACGGCCCCTCCAGCTCTGTCTTCCCCTGCCTGCCACCACACACAGCCTCAATGGAGCCTAAGCTGACTCTCCTTGCACTGCCTCACACCTCCCACCTCCTGCCTCCCGCCTCCGCCTCCGCCTCCCGCCTCACACTCCACTCCTCTGGGTGGCTGGTCCAGTCTACTTAGCACAGCACTGAAAAGGCCACCTGGGTCAGCCTGTACATCCAACTCCCAGCCATCTTGCAGGCATGGCTACACCTATTCTTTTACCTCAAGCTCTCAATTCTGTGTTCACTCTGTTTGCTCTCCATCATTTATCTGCCTCTGCCTGTGTTTGCTCTCTGTTCTGTCTAAGCCATAAACACAGCTGCATCTCCCCACTATTCACTGTGCACAAAATGGTGTGACTGTGAGTCCACAGGCCTCCTCCACAGCCGCCCTATCCATCCTGAAGGCACGTCTTAGTTTTGATTTCCAAGTCCATGGCTGGATATAAACACCTTAGCAAGGCCTGAAAACTAAATTTCCGAGTTCTCTATGAGCAGCCTCATTCCAACAATTCTCCAATGTTATCTGAGTTAACACCTCTAGATTTTCCCTCACATCAACCCACGTCCATCACAGCAGCCAAAGGACGAGATCAGCTAAAGCTGTCAGCAGGACGCCTGCCTCATGATAAACACCCAAGACCTAAAAGGCGATATTATTAATGGAATTAATTCTTCCTCGAAGCCAAGTCTATCAAACAGCTCATTTTTCAGCTTTTACCTCTTCCCCGACCACAATGCACTGCCCCCATCATCCCCTTCAACAGCGGTGCTGCCTTTCCCAACAAACACAATGCTAGCTCATCTCCAAGCTTCTGGCTCCTCCCTCAGTTTAGCCTTCATATATGCCGAGCAGTTCACACTTTCTTTCTCACTATGACCTACGGGATGACTCCAGGCATTTAACAATCAAATCTCTTGAGATTCTGCCTGGACAATACATTTTCAGGACTCACTCTCCACTCTATCCCTTTAGACACACTATAGCCAGGGTGTATACAAATTACATTCTTTCCTGCCTCTGCTAGCTTACACTTGCATGACACTTACTTTAACCTGACCTGTCTGTCCATCTTCTCAGATACTCAGGAGACTATGTCAGGATACCTGACAGATACCTGAAGGCCTATGTGGGTTATGAGTTCAAGGGCAGCCTGGGTAACCTAAATGGAGTCCAGCACCTTTGCCTGAACCTAAGTTAGTGCATCTCTTAGGGCTGACAGAACAAAGCAGACTTGAGAAAGTGGGGCTGCTAAGCCTAGGTATATACCTTATACGTTCATTCATGGAACTTCACTGCAGTCACGTGAACACTTGTGGCCAAGGTGCTCAGGAACCACACAAGCATCCTGTGTGTTCTGCAGGTTCTGGGCTACCAAATGGCTTCAGGAAGCCCATGTAAGTGCAGCTCTATGAGGCCAGACAGCAACAGGCTGAGGCTTTCCATAATTCCTGACCCTTGGAAAATAGGAGATCTCCAAAAAGAACTGCTGCTGTCTGAAGCCACTGTACTTATGGTCACGTGGCACACAAAAGGAACAATCAAGGTAAGGATTGATAAGGAATTTATTTAAATCCCTTTTCCCTTCTGAACACTGTGACTCTTTGAAGATGAGCAAGTTGTATTTGGTAAGTCCCACTATGCCCGAAAACAGACCTGACTATACTTTACTTCTCAAGTAGCTTCTTGCAACTGTAGATACGCTGGGTCTAAAATAAATCCCATTTTAATTCACACTTACAAATTATTTCCATCTGACCATGTTATTGCACATTAAAACATCAAGAAGGAAAAAAAAAAACAGCGTATTGCTATTAGGCAGAGATAAGCCACTTCTGCTAAATTTTGGCCCTTATCCTCACTGATTCCTATTAACACCTTTTAAACTCCAGCTTGCATTGCCCTGAGAAAACCTGACATCCCTATCTCTACAGCACAAATCGCAGCAGAGCTGGGACTTGGGAGGGTTCTATAGGTGATTAGAAAAGTGTGAGAAGACATTGGTAAGTTAATAGTGGGTGGTTCCAAAGACTGAAAGACACCTAGCAGAACTTCCTCATAATCCTGTAGCGTGTTCTACTGTGAGAATTAAAAATAAATAAATAAATAAAAAATAAATAAATGAATAAATAAATAAATAAATAAATGCTGCTGTTCGTGTAGAGACAAAAGAATTTTGTAACTTTGAAAAGCCAACATGAAAGGGTAGCGTCTTCAAAGAGAATGTAGGGAATTCTTTCAAAGAGGCAGCACAGAACAGAGAGGCAATTAGACTTCTTATTCTGTTTTAATCCCATCAATTTTCCTATATGGCATTCCTCCAAGTAAGGGTGACACGGAACAATGACAGCTGCTACCAGCCACGAAAGGAAGCAGCATCCAATTTTGCAACCATTGTCTTTGCGAACCGGAGCTTCTGCTGGAATGCGTGCAAAGCTGATGCGTAACTTCAGCTAATGAAGAACAATGGGAACGCTTGGCCGTGGTGAGACAAATAACTCAAATCGAGAAGACACCCTTCTCATAAAGCCAAAGGAAAAGGAGAGAATAATGTTTGACTCGGGCACAGAGGAGGAGCTGCCTGGATTCTGCAGCAAGTTATAAGGGAACTCAGTTCCAGAAGGAGAGCTGGGGACTGAGGAAGGTGAGCCTTCAGGCTTACTGTAGCTTCCAGGGGGCAGTAGAACTCAAGGCCAGAGCCAGAAGGATTCTCCCAGGAAACAGAGCAGCAAAGTGGCGGTCCGTTCACACTCTCTTGTGTCAACCTGGGTACACCGCAGTCCACAGTCACACAATCAGAAGGTAATCTAAGTGAGGCTATCGAAGGTGTTGAGTCTATGTGATTAAAACCCACAATAAAATCAAGGAAAATTACCCTTGATAAACTGGCTGGGCCTGATGCAATCAGTGAAAAAGCCTTCCAAGCCGGGCCAGGACTCCTGAAGAAACTGTCCCTGTCACAGCTTCTATCCTGCTTCAGGGGCCCAGCCTGCCCCTTGTGCTAGGCGGCTCTGTGGATTCCAGCCTACCCTCAGCAGTCCCACAGTTGAATGTGCCTACTTTGTGTGTGTGTAATAATTCTCTTTCTGGGTCTCCTACTGGTTCTGTTTGTCTGGCTGCTGCCTGACTGAGCCACTTACTACATCTTACAACCACATTACTGGGATTTACCAAAGGCAGGTACCCAACGAAAGAACGATACCAGTCTTCACATCCTCTGGCTTTCTGTTAACAGAAACTGTTAGCATCCCCCAGTGGAATTCTTAAGGAAATGGAACATAGAAAAGAGTAAAATGACAAGTGACTAAAGGACATGAACCACGATAACTTAGGTGACTGGTTCATGCTATGAGAAGACACCTACCAAGATTTAGGGGTCTAGTCACTGGTTCAAATAAACCTATGTTCAAAGAAGACAGTCAACACTGTTGCTACCTTGGTAAACCCTTCGCCAAGAATGAGCTTTGATTAATGACAGAGATATAGTCTGGACAGATATCCTGAAAGGACTGTAGCCATCCAGGGCCTATGGAACAAGACACTAGGCAAGCCTTGCTCTTCTCCCCAGTTCCCTCTGTCTTGCTAAAAAAAAAAAAGTTAGATTACATTCCTAAAACTAGACACTGAGGTCTGTTCTCTTATTTGGCCACTTCCTCCTCGAGAGGTGACCACGAAGGTCCAGCTATCAAAGCACTGAAGTCCAGCAATCCAAAAGCTCCCTTTGGCTCACCTAATTAACATATCCGATTAATAATAAACACCTCATCCTAACACATGGTTATACCTTTACCTTTATAAACTGCCATTTTCCTAAGGGTCATGCCAATTCCCTCTCTACCCAGCAGCAATCCTTTGCTGCCCACCCCACCCCCCGCACCAGCAGCACAAATACCCTTCCCCTCTCCCTCATTACCTTCTCCTCCATCCTCTATCTCCTGCCTCTTATTCCCTCCCGTTTGTCCCTTGTCCTTCTAAGGCAAATAAATCTCCTTTGTGCTGAGAACCTGGTCTTGGACTGTCCCGAGCTGATACTTTCATATCCTAAGGTATCAATTTGGTGGACCTGAAACTAAATCCAAACCCAGAAACACATTAGATAGAAAACGGTCCTGATATTATATTTCAGCCAAGCAACCTGACCCTGAATATATACACGCCAACCTTTTATGAGAGACAAGGTCTCATGAAGCTCAGACTAGCTGCGAACTTCCCATGTAGCAAAAGATGACCTTGAGCCCCTCATCCCACTGCCTCAATCATCAGCATGAGCTACCTTGTCTAATTTATGTGCTACTACTAGGGACTGAACCCCCGACCTTGTACCTGACACACAAGCATCCTACTCATCAACGTATATACCAGAATACGTCATATTAATTCATGTACATGAATTCCAAAGTGTTTCTTCGTACAAATTACTAAGCACCCACTCTAAAGCAGCTTCAGCTCTAGTCATCTTAGATTCCAGGTTAGATGACAGGCACAGGAAAAAGCACACAGGCACTAAAACGTCCACCAGGAAGCCCCAAACCAAGCCTTAAAGCCCTCGCAGAGGTCCACAAGGCATGGCGGCTGCATGTGAAACGGGAAGGTTGCAAGCAGTTGCCACCGGTGCCTCCTAGAAGCACATGATGCTTGCTCTGCTTATCAGGGTCATGCTTAGGGGGCTCAGGTGGAAGCATGCTCATTCTCTGACTGTAAGATCAACAGACATCCACAGCAGAGGACAGTGTGTGGCCCACTGCAAGGAGTCAAGCCGACCATCAAGATATGATCAGCAGAAAAATCTAGCAGAGGCCAGAGCATTCATCAGTGTGCAAAGGACTATCGCAGCAGCACATGCATAAACATCTAGGTAAGTCTGCGTGTTCCTGGAAGCATTTAATTTACAGGATGTGGGGAGGTCTGCTGCATTGACAGGGGTGCTTCTGCTTCTATCTGTTTTGGGCTTCAGGGGGTAACATTTCTCTTCCCTTCCCTAGTTCAATACTAACTTGGAAGTAAGCTTAAACATCATCTCAGCTCCAAAACATCAGCTCTGTGCTTCAAAAGTTATGTCCAGGGTTGTGGCTTCAGCTGTGAGTATCCTGTCACTGTGACACACTTTAGATGAGACTTATCTGGTGCTTACATGCTGACCAGCACATTTCTCTCTCACACAGGCAGGGTGAGAGTGATGCAAGGATCCCCAGAAAATGGCGGAAAGGGAGCCATCATTCTGAGTTCTCTAGTCCCTCTCTGGTCATCAATCAGATGACTGCTGAGCCATGCAGGAACAGCCCAGGAACGCTCCGCTAGTGGGACATCAAGTGTGGAGGAGAAGCCTTCACTAGACCATCTTTACTTATCAGGCATTTGTACTCCAGTCAAAAAACAAAGGGTGGGCAGGGGAGCAGGGAGAGGGGGTGAGGGGACTTTCGGAATAGCATTTGAAATGTAAATAAGAAAATATCTAATAAAAAAAAGAAAAAAATTAAAATTATAAAGCCTTTATAAAATGTCTTTAAAAGACTTTTGAAAAAGCCACCACTTTGTAAGTAGTAGTGAAAAGAACCTGAAAAGACTGACCTTCGCAGGGACTGAAGCATGATGTGGACTTGGGTACCCAACCTTTTTCACGCATTAAAAAAGAAACGAATGAGGCTTTTAAAACCCGACATGACAGTGGAGTCAAAATAGGAACATCGGGCTAGAAAGATGGCTCAGCGGTTAGGAGCACTGACTGCTCTTCCAGCGGTCCTGAGTTCAATTCCCAGCAACCACATGGTGGCTCACAACCATCTGTAATGGGACGCAGTGCCCTCTTCTGGTGTGTCTGAAGACAGCTTCGGTGTACTCATAAACATAAAATAAATAAATCTTGAAAAAACAAACAAGAACATCAACTTATATCCACTGGCATCTGTTGCTGCAAAAGTCAGGATTTCCAACATTTCTAACAGTGGCTTCCACAGTAGAGACTCTCGGGCACTGCAAATGGCTTTCTCCAGCAAGTGAAACCATTAACAAGACACTTTATCACATAATAACTGTAATTTATTTGGTAATAAAAAAACATCAGAGAGATGATCTTTTTGATGTTTTTACTTATAATAAGATGTATAAAATAATAAAGAAATGCAGTTCGTGACACAAGTTAATATTTGCTAATGTCTGCCTTATAATTTCTCACCGTCAGAGACCCAAATCTCTGTGCATTATTATAGAACATTATTCTATAGAATGATGGATTCTGGGTTTGGTTTGGTTTTTGTTTAAGCTGGCACTTGTTACAAAATTATGAAGATACATGGAAAATATTCTGGCTTCTAAGAAAATTTGGATCCAAAAAGGAGCAGGTTCTAAAGACAATAATCGTTTGCATCTAGTGGCAGCTAAATACATATTGGCTGGTTGAATCTCATTTATCTGGTGCCCATAGAAAAATTTGTTCAAACAAACTTTGTTTTATAATCAAACTTCCCTCCATGTTTCCCCACATTTTTCCCCTAGAGAGGAAAGTCCAATCCCAGCAACAAACCATCACAGAATCCTCGAAGGGACATTGGGGTGCAAGCAATTAAGAAGACCCCATTAGTTCCTCAAACTCATGGCTCTTCAAAGTCCATGATCTACAGCCATCATCAGCAGATGCTGCAGGGACAGAGAAGCCAGCTCTGTGGGTGACCAGCACCACTACACACAACACTTGTATCACAGGAGCTGGACAGTGTCACCAATGAATAAATAAAATCAGATAATAATCCTAAACTAAAATGCAAGACACAAGTTCTGGACCAACTTAACATCACACCGAGATTCAAAGGCCCACAATCACGTCCTTGTAGAACTATAGTCCATTGCCATGACAGATCATCTCATTGTGAGGAAATGACTAACAGAACAGGGTGGTTGGGAGGCCTAATTTATTCTACCTGCTTGCGCAAAGTACCAATTGATGTCAAGATAACTGCAGGCCATTTTCTGAGCATCTGAAGATCCTGTGAGGAAAGGCATAGCTCTAAATATGAGTAACAGCAGAGCTGAAGGTGGAAACAGATGGGCCCATCTGCCTCTGAGCCGACACAGTAACATCCTGTCCTGCTGGGGCTAATTCGAAGAAGCAAACAAGTTCACATTGCTTCAGTGAGCTCATTTTCCTTAGTAGCCAACTCATTTACGCTGCCTCTTGTCTTCGAAGGGCAGAGGTGTCAGGTGGGAGGGTAGTCCGGGAGCATGCACCCACTCAGGCTTACACCTGGCAAGGATGGAATACCTTGGCTTCAAAAAGTAGGGGTGTGTTTCCAGCACAAGTCTGAGCTGGTTAGAAAAGTCAGTGACTCCACCATGAGGTCAACCTGCAGAAGCATGCCTGATACTTAAACTCTGCTCTCTCCTAACCGCTGGCCGTTCTCCCCAAGCTCAGCCCCCACATTCATCCTCCTGAGTTAGAAGACTGCAAGGAGTCGGAATCTCGGGCATCTCTAGTTCCACCCGAGGCTTAAGCTTCTTAAAAGGTCGCATGTCCCTGGATGGTACATTGTGACCCTCCCCTAAATGCAGGGCACTCAGCTTAGTCAGGGAGGCACCTCCCTTAACTACTGGGTCATGGGAGCAAAACACTGCAACCCAACAGGCAGGAACAGTGGCAGGCCTCGTCTAAGTGTCGCCGGCTAGATTGGATCAGGCCGTCCACCTTTTCTTCTTTATGGCACAACATTCACTTTGGCTCAAACGTAAACTTCTAGCTTTAAATAGAACATTCACAAACGCAGAGAAGGTGAAACTATCACAACAAACCGCATTAGCCCACCTACTAATATACTGCCAATCTGACTTATCTATAAACCACAGCTCCTTCTGACACACTGTTGTTTTACCAGGGTGTGTGCCTTGTCCAAGATGTCGGGTTTCATAATGGTACATCTCACATCTTCTTACTCACCCACCCCTTCCCATCCCACCTTACTCATTCCCTTCGGTTTCGTGGCATGCACATGTAGAATATAGGTTTCGAGTGAGGGGAATGTGTTTTGTCTCTCTGAGTCTGGCTTATTTATCTTAACATCACTATCTCTATTTCCACCTATTTTCTCCAAAATTACATAATTTAGCTCTTCTTTACTGCTAAATAAAACTCCATTATGTATATATAATCCTAGTTTTCTCTATGCATTCATCTGTTGGTGAACAGATCCAAGGCACTGCAACATCTCACCTGTGAGTGTTAGCACGCATCTCTAACAGAGATGGCTTAGGGCACCACACTATCATTTTTCTACCCAGAAAACCATCACTGACTCCCTTGCAGAATACCATATCAGTCTATGTTAGAATCATCCTCACTGAGTCAAAATGATTTTTTTCTTCAGTTTATTTATTTAAACTAGTGTATACCAACATGGGAAAATAGTCCATATCTTTAATCTATAACAGATCTTAAGGTCTCTCCTAAGAAGTAAAATACTATACCACTCAAGCAAGATCTGTATTGGATGCTGTGTTCTTCACAAAATGGTCTTCATTGTTTTCCGATTGCTAACATAACAGATTGCTTCCACAAGGACCAGATTCCTGACTCTTACAACATCAGGAAAATTAATTCTCAGTCATTAACAAAAGGTAGGATGCAGGCCCCACTGTAAAAGTTCCCTAGACACAACTTCTATTTCTGGGGTAACATCCAACTGCACTTCAATTCAATATTGGAAAGGCATTATAAATTATACTTATCTTAATTTATTTCTTACTATAGAGAGGCTGCTAGAGCAGTGAAATAAATAATATAAATTTCCTTGTAAAAGGCTCTAGCAAGCCATATATTCTAATTCACATATTTTTCCAAACAAAGACAGTATATGACCAACTCCTGATTTTAAAAGAATCCAATAAATTAGAGTTGTATAATCTCATGGGGTTAATAAAAATGAGGCACAGTGGGAGAAAAACCCTAGTCCCAGGATAGGTAGTCGTGTATGATAAAAGGGAGACCCTAAGTGAATCCAGTCTTCCCAGTGGGTCCACTTTATCCCAAAGGATCTAATTTGTTTATGGTACCTGCCAATCAGTAGTGGAACTAAGAACGTGTGCAAAGCAGTATCTTATCTTTGGTCTGCCTAACAACCATCACAGGTAATCTGCAGATAGAGAGGAAAAGCAAGAAAGGGATGCAGATCATTCAGAAAACCCAATGTCTACTCTTGAACTGGGTGGGAGTCTGGGCCTGGCCCACCCACCTGCTGTCTGGTGCACAGTGGTCTCAGTGATAGAACTTGTTTAAAATTCCCACCGAAGTGCCCTGAGTTTGCAGGAAGCAAGCCAAAAGATCCTAAGTTGTACACCCTTCTTGTCTGGACACTGCTCATGTCTCTACCCACCCCACCCCACTCCCTGCCACCCTGTAGCACTCTCTCTTCCCTCTGCTTCTAACACACAATGGCATGAACTGTGAGTGAGTTCCCAGGTCTAGCCATCCGAGACTCATACGCATCATTTCTGGAGAAGGAAGGCTTCCATCTACCTCACACTGAACAACGGAAGCACCACAATCTCAACGAAGCCTGCATGAACCGCACTGCGTGGCCTCCCTCCCCTTCTGACTACCTAACACATCAGACAACATGTGATCAGAACGTTGTCGCGCTGCCCTCCACTAATCTTTGGGGTGCCATCCTCCTCTGCAGGCAGGTTCGAGTCTATACTGGGAACACTTCAGATGTCATCTAATCGTCTATGAACTTATTGGGTACAGAAACACCTACCAAGGAAAAGATTGTTGATTAATCATATTCACAACAAAATATGAAGATCATCTTGGGATAGAGGACTAAAGTTCTTAAATCACAGGGGTTAATTAGTCTAAGAAAAATAGGTGAGGCAGAAGTTTTTTTTTTTTTTTTTTTTTTTTTTTGGTTTTTTTTTTTTTTTTTCGAGACAGGGTTTCTCTGTATAGCCCTGGCTGTCCTGGAACTCACTTTGTAGACCAGGCTGGCCTCGAACTCAGAAATCCGCCTGCCTCTGCCTCCCAAGTGCTGGGATTAAAGGCGTGCGCCACCACGCCCGGCGAGGCAGAAGTTTTAATACTTAGATGGCTTTTGCATTTTTAGGTACTAATCATATATTATCTACATAAGTGCTAAACATGAGGCAAAGTGTTCGGGTTCATACATTTTTTATTTCAAATCATGTACAGATTTTTTTACATGTTGCATGTATTAAATCAGTGATTCTAAATCTTACTAACGCTGCAACCCTTTAACATGGTTTCTTACATTGTGGTGACCCCTCTACCAACCATAAAATTATTTTTTGTTGCTAATTTTGTTAGTGTTATGAATTGTAATGTAAATATCTGTGTTTTCCAATGGCCTTAGGAGATACCTATGAAAGGGTCATAGCCCACAGGTTGAGAACGGCTGTATGAAATGTTTTTAACACAAAACTTCTTTGTATCATAGAAACCTCAGGGAGTGAAAAGGATGAAATCAGAATCCTTCTCTAAGGTGGCAGCTGAGCATGAAGGTCACCAGCATGGGAGACCTTTCCAGACATTTCCTGAACCAGGACTCCAACTGCAACCAGTTGTCACGGCTGGAGTCACTGCTGAGGTCACTCATCTCAAAGGACACCGTTTACTACATCAGCTGCTTTTACAGGTAAATGAGATGAAATATCTGAAATACTTAGTTCAGTTCCCAAACCTCACATGTACTCTAAAACTGCCAATCTATACTGAATTCTACTCTGGACACAACAAAAATCTGAGTCCTTATCTTCAAAACCTCTTAGAGGATGAATTACTGTGTTGCAGACTTACCTACTTTCTTAGAGATATGCAGCATAATATGATTATTTTGGAGAGTCAAGATCATTATGGATTTAATAATGAATGGCTGACAATAACATCAGGCCAGAATTTTCTCTCCCATCTCTACGCACAGATAGAAAATGTGGCATTTAGGTTATAATGCCATAATGAGATTTAAAGTATTGATGACACACATCTTAGTTGAAGACAAACTTCCATGGGATATTATTTTCAGATTCACATTCTGAATTATACTCTTACAAATAACTGATATAACTGTACCCACCAGTCTATAGGGAAGAGAACAGAACAAGCTACTGGTTTATTGTTCTATGATCCCCTTTCTGAGCTCATGCTACTGCGGGACCTCGCCCTACTAATCTAGCTTTCCTATCACTAGTCGGAGGCAATATTGACAAGAGCCACCAAGCACCGCATCTGATCAACTGTAAACCTCTTCAGGCATCCAGAGCTGCTCCTGAGAAGCCGCCCAAGTTCTCTGCGTCCTGGACAACTGACTGCTTTTTCAGCTACTCGATTCCTATCCATACCACTACCCAGCTGGGGCCTCTGAGAGTGCCCACAGCTTTCCTTGCTGCTCCTGCAGATGGTTCGACTTTTCAGCTAGTCCTATGAGTCTCCACATCTTTTTACTGCACATTCTTCACAGAGGTTTTGAAGACTGCTGACTGCAACCCTGAACCCCCAGCACGGGGAACTAGCTGGCAGACTCCAGGTGGGTGAACAAGACTTGGGTAACTGATTCCATAGTGGTGGGATGAATGAATGAATGAATGAAATGTTTGTATTAATACCAGTACAGCACAGAATTCTTTTTTTGAAAATAGTTGCCTGAGTCAGTCTATTAAGGACCTAAAGGGAAGAATAGAATTTAGTATTTATTTGGGACTGTGTGGTTTTCATGTTATAGAATGTTTTTAGTGCTTCTATGAACTGTGCAAGTGAGCTTTACTGATTTATGATTTGCAAAATGGAATCCTACTAGATAATTGTCTGCTTCATATTTTTGTTAACTATAACCCATGCATCTGAATCCACCACGTAAAATAATATTAAAAAATGACCCAATTTACCTTACTATAATATTTTATCAAATATACTAAATTAGAATGCTACATTTTATAGGCTCCCAAATATATGTGACATTTTATATTTATTGTGCATATCAGTAATCAGAGTAAGTGTCTGCTGCAAGGAAAGGAATAGCCAGCCATGAAGGGATCACCATCATTCTTAGCCTGCATTAGCTCACTGGTGCCACAACATAAACCAAATGGTGCATGCTTTTCCTACCTATTCCTTCCCTTTTCTTCCCTTCCTGTTATTTAAAACATGATTGTTGTATTATTTTTGAGAAGGAACTCTCCGCTGTTTGAGTGGGCCTGCCAGGCTCAGGAAGCCCTGTCTGTGCAGAAACCTTGGGCAAGATGAGCCTGGCTGGGCTGGGTTGTACACACAGAGGCCTGAGAGAGCAATAAAACAGCTGTCGCTGAGTTGGCTGACTAAGCGTTGGGGCGAGTGACTCCACAGCAGTGGTCAGCAAAACATAGGGAAACATGCCAGAGCATGTATGATCATTCACCTAGTGGAGTCACCAAGCCACAAGGAGCTTCGTCAACCTGGAGAATCAACCGGCTCATTCGCAGTTTGAATGCTTATTGCTTGGAGGTGATTTCTGTGCACACGGCTGGCAGGCATCCTCAAAGGAAGAGCATCCTTATAAGCCTAGTTAGCACTGAAACTGAATTTTCAGAAAGCTTCCAGTTCATTATACTTTTTGCTAATATAACAGGATGACTCAATTATAATGCCTTATCAGGCACTAAATTTTATATAATTTAAATAAACAACATGGGTTTATGACTGTTGATAACTTCTGTCTCCCTATCTACCTACTACAATCCCCCTTCCTTACCCTCTTTTTTTGAGTCTGTAGACTGAACCTGGAAGCCCACAAATACTAGACAAGACTGCATTGAATTACATCTTCAGCCTCACAATCTGTTTCCTATACAAAAACTACAACAAGCTAACATAAACTACATATACAAAACTACAACAAGCTGACCTAAACTACATAAGACCGGTGAACTCTACTGAATAATGACCGTTTACGTAACAATGAGTTGGCCAAAGAAAAGATTTTTAAAATACTAATGAAATATACTAAAAATATATCACAGGAAATCCAAATTTGACCTTTAGCCCATATAATTTCAAAAGCTATACAAGACATGCCATTGTAAACACGAGAGATAGAGAGAGAGAGAGAGAGAGAGAGAGAGAAGCTGCCCAGTGATGCTTGGACAGGCTCCTCAGTCCCCTACAAACAGAGACAAGGCCACCGCCAATCAATTTTTCAGTTTAAGAAAGTTAATTGAAAATATTGCTCTCTCAAGGTTTATGTTGTATCTAAAACTTAAAAGCTTCAAAAATAATTTCAAGCCGGGCGTGGTGGCACGCGCCTTTAATCTCAGCACTCGGGAGGCAGAGGCAGGCGAATTTCTGAGTTCGAGGCCAGCCTGGTCTACAAAGTGAGTCCCAGGACAGCCCGGGCTATACAGAGAAACTCTGTCTCGAAAAAACCAAAAATAAATAAATAAATAAATAAATAAATAAATAAATAAATAAATAAATATTAAAATAATAATAATAATAAAAATTTCAAAGTCAAGGCTGGTCAAAACTAGACAGAGTGACATCAGCAAGGGCTGTGTTAGAAAGCAAAGCCAGTGCCACGCCAGCCCTGCCCAGGCTCTCCTGCAAGAAACTGGTTTCTAACTTAGGTAAAGAGAGCCATAAGGTCAGAGATCAGCTCCCAAATGTGGTTTTTTGTATTTATAGCATCTATTCAGTAGACATCTTATCACACAGCTCTACAAGTACTGTGTCTATTTTTATATTAGTGTCACAATTTTACATGTGCAAGCCAACGACTGTCATTTGTACATTCACCTGAGTGTCCAGCCATCATCACCATCAATTTTAGAACCTTTGGAATTACTGCCAAAGGAAAGTTGTGTGCCTATCAGCAGACATTTCCCATTGCCCCCTGGGCCTCCCACAAGGCAACGACTCATCACCTTCCTGGCTCTATGGATTTGTTCACTGCAGATAGATAGTGCACAAAAACAGAATCGTACAAAATATGGACCTCTCTCCAGTCACTAGCTGATGACAGTTGAGATACTGCACTTTGGTCTGTGATGAATGATGTGGCTATGAGCATTCATAGCACTGCTGGTCATACTTCTTATTTCTCTTCAGTGTGTGTCTAGTAATGGGATATCAGGGCCACGTGCTACTGAAGAAATGTCTGTTTTCAAAAACAGCCACAACCTTTTATTTCCCCATTAGCACTCATTATATGCGGGTCACTCCAATTCCTCCATACCCTCTGCACACTGACTACTGTCTGTGTTTTCCTTAGTGGTTATAAGACAGTATTTCTTTCTGAGTTTGTTTTTTTCTTTCTCTCCCTTGCGTTGTCCTTTGTATTTGATCAGGGAATTCCCTGATCGCAAGCCCTTGCTCTTCACAAGCCACCTTTGAACTGGAGAAGTGACAGACTACAGGTCAAAGTCACCAGAAGAGTCTGTACCCTCCAGAAGACATGCTAACACATGACCCAACTACCAGGCCTCACTGAATCCTAAAATACTACGGAGGCCAGCCGCTTCAAATCTTGCCAGCTGCAACTGTCTTCCATCATAAATTTAGACTGCTTAAAACTCTCTTCCCTAAATCAATTTTCTCTTTGGCCTCAACATCAAAAATAGCTAGGCTTCTTCCAAGTAGGAGGCTGGGGTTCTGACTGTAACAAAGATGTAACCTCATCCCCATCAAGGGAGCTCAGGGCCAAACTTGAGATCCACCACCTTCAACAACACCATTGCCCAACACAGTGGTTTAAGCAGACAAGCCGTCCATGTTAACAGCTTTGGTCTGCCAACGGTGGCAACTGCACTTTTCTTGTGTGCTGCACTGTACAGACAGTGCCTAGTCTGGGCTTTCTGCTCACTTTCCTATCCTTGTGCCCTCTTTCCCTTTGACCATCAAGTAGACTCTATGCAGTGATGGCTTATATCTTTCTAATCTATCCCCAGTCCTTTCTGAAATAATACGAAGTAGTAAAGAAAAAACACACCAAAGCGTTGCCAAGAAAGCATCAAAATAGCCTGCAGCTGCAGGTCCTTCACTGGCCATGCACAACCCTAGGCAAAGTATTATCTAAGAATCAGAAAGCATTGCCCTCTCTGTACCTTGGCAAGAGGGAAAATGTTTTTTATGATATTCTAAATTGGACTCATGCTCCAAAATAATCTTCAGAAAGGGAAAGATGGGTCCAGCAGGATAAAGGATGAAGTGGCCCCTCTCTCTGCACCCTCATGCATGCATGCAGAGGTCACTCCTCCTAGGACGCCTATGAACATGGCTGTAAGATCTCCACATGCCTTTCGATGACTGAATGATGCTACTCAGGGACATAACAGTTGGAATTTCATAGCATGACTTAGTATGGCTTTACCATATTAAGGAGTGAGGTGACAACATGAAAGGATTTACTCATCCAGATAGAAAACCATAACCAACAAATGTCAATCAGGTCAAATTGGTTAAAGAAACAAAAAAACAAACAAAAGCCTATGACGTATATACACAAGGAACTATTATAGAAACATTAAGAGCTGTATAGACGTATGCTAACTGGCGTGGAACAAGCTTAAATCTTCTATTAAAGGAGAATAAAAGTTCCTAACACTCAAAATAGCATGATGGCATGTGTTGAATTGTATACATCCATCTGGATTTCCAAATACACATTCACCATAAGACAGACCTAGGACAATGCTAGTAAGTAGTTAGCCCTCTGTGCTAGTACTCATGGGCCAAGTCTACATAATCAGGTGCTTTATCAATGTTCTCATAATAGGCACACACGATTTTTTTTTTTACCAAAACAATAAATTCAGTGCCCACATAGTCCTGGACTCATTGGGAGGAATCTGAAAACGAGGAAAGACATGATATTAAAAGGTATGATGGCTGCAGTTGGTGTGAAACTGGGAGTCAGCCTGGGTAGCCTATGACATCATGGTGTAAGATTGGGTGTCAGCATATCCAGCGGTTAGGCACAGCCACCAGTTGAGGGATGGGACCACCCACCCTTCTCAAAATTTTAACTGAGAATTGCCCCTGTCTAAAGGAAATACAGGGACAAAAAGTGGATCATACCACCCATCCCATAGGCTGCCACCAAACCCAGTCACTATTGCAGATGCTAAGAAGTGCTTGCTGACAGAAGCCTGATATAGCTGTCTCCTGAGAGGCTCTGCCAGAGCCTTGCCAATACAGACGCAAATGCTTGCAGCCAACCATCAGACTGAGCACGAGGACCCCAATGGAGGAGTTAGAGAAAGGACTGAAGGAGCTGAAGGGGTTTACAACCTCATAGGAAGAATTAACTCGACCTCTCAGAGCTCCCAGGGACTAAACCACCAACCAAAAAATACACATGAGGGGACCCATGGCTCCAGTTGCATAAGTAGCAGAGGATGGCCTTATCGGGGCATCAGTGGGAGGGAAGGCCCTTGGTCCTGTGAAATCTTGATGCTCCAGTGTAGGGAATGCTAGGACAGAAATGTGGGAGTGGATGGGTGGGTGGGGGAACACCCTCATAGAAGCAGGGTGGAGGGGGTGGGATAGCAGGGTTTGGAACGGGAGAAAACATTTGAAATATAAATAAATAGAATAACCAAGAAAATTTTTTTTAAAAAAATGGGGGTAAGAGTGGGTGATCTATGACATCATAATTAAGCAGCGTGGCAAGAACTGTGGAGCTCTAAGCATAGAAGGAGCTACACCTGCACTGCCTGGGTTTTCGGCTCGTGCTGAGGGGTGGATGGTTTTGGAAAGGTGCAGAACCAAATTAAAGGAAGCAGTCTTTCCAGAATGGGATAGGGAAGTGGAAACCTTTTTCTATCCCACTTCTCAGGGCCACTGCTTAGGGATCCAGTTTAGCATCCTCCCTGGGGAGTGCCGCGATGTCGCTTCCCATACGATGCATTTCTGTGACAGGTACTTAGGCGACACATGCTTACATGACTGCTGGGTGCGGCTTCTACCATGCGTCTCCAACCTCAACGTGTGCCTGGCAGGGTAACTTAGCATGAACGTAAAGGCTAGTGTATAAAAATGACTACTGGAAGCACTGTCTGTAACTGTAAAAACTCACAGAGAACTTCACAGAAAACTATGAAGCAAGAGATGACGGATGGACTGCAAAAACTACAATAGGTTATTACACAGAAGTAACAATAACAAGTTGTATAAAGAGTGTGGAAAATAATTCAGTATGAGGGGGAACAAGGCAGAAACTGCATTGGGTATGACCTTTTAATATGTTAATATATTTTATGTTATACTGTTTGTGCTTGATCAAACTAACATCTGAAGATCAATTTCCAGCAGGCCACCTGTCAGGTCGCTGGGTTGAGTTTTCTGGATTAAATCCTCCGAGATTGGCCTAAAGCATCTGTATAAGAAGGAAAGAGAGCTCAGTAGAGTGCATAAAATCCCAGCACTCCAGAAGCAGAGGCAGGCAGATTTCTGAGTTCAAGGCCAGCCTGGTCTACAAAGTGAGTTCTAGGAGAGCCAGGGCTATACAGAGAAACCGTGTCTCGAAAAACAAAAACAAAAACAAACAAACAAAAAAAACTAATATTCTAATGAAGCTCACAGGTCTGTCAGTGTTCTGCAACCTAACATTCACTAGCAGCAGTACAAGGCCAGCACTGCCGTGGGACAGAATAGGAGAACAATTCAGCCGATGGAAAACCAGCTCTGGACTGTGAAGGAAACATGAAGTCAAGACAAAAAAAAAAAAAAAAAAGTTAACAGCTCAGACAGTCTGAAAGCACACCGCCTTGTTTTCCAGTGGGCTACTTCAGAAATTTCCCCTGTGGACATGTTATCTAATTGGCATAAATAGGCTGCCAAAGCGAAGTCTGAACTTACAAGCAAACTTCAAAAGCAAATTCAGGCTGACAATGTACAGCAAGAAACCTTGGCTACGTAAAGGGAAATTTTAAAATAAGCATTTGCTATTGCTTAGAGAATCTCAATATTCTAGAAATACCAAGTGTGTCTTCCAGAAGGGCGGCATACATTTAATCAGGAGGTTTAAGGGTTAATAACTAAAGGATATGGATCTGCATGAGAAAAAAAAAAACAAAAACTAACAAACTGGTTGTGTCCTGCTGAAGGGCCATATTCATCCCAGAACCTTTCTTACGCTGAAATTCAAAGTAAAAATACTCTTTTCCTCAAAGGAGCAAAGGAGGCATCACGTGAGGCATCTTATTCTGCAGAGCCAGTATGCCTGCTGTGTAACACAGCACACACACACACACACACACACACACACACACACACACACACACACGTCTTACCGATCCAATGCAAAGACTAGAGAGCATATCCAAGCTTATGTTACACTTCACCAAAGCTGAGCATATAACGCAGAGTCACACATGTGATGAAAGCTGAAACTCTCTGAATCTGATCTTTCTATAACAAATCATCTACCTGAGAATAGTAACTCCTTAACACCTCACTTTACATTGAAAAACATTTTCATTATTTGTTGTTTTATATTTATTATTAATATAATGCTTACAAAATGTTGTGCTTTTCCACTAGTTAATTCCACTAATTCTACTAGTTAATGCTTTTAACACTAGTTAATTTTGTAGTTATTAAACTGTAAGACAGAGGGTGACGATAATTTTTATCCTCAACTTTTATTCTCAAATTCTCTAAATTTTGCTTTATTCTGACTCGAATCCCCATGTGAAAACGGCATAGCAGAGTGTCTGGCACTTGTGAAAAGCCTCGTCTTGCATCTGAAAGCTCTTCACATCAAGGTTTGCTACGGGGAAATGACTTGAAAGGTTTGGGGAATCTAGGGCTTCCTGGAAAGATGACTAATGCCACTTACTATGTGTCTACTTGAAGGAGGACAGCATCAGTCCTGAAGACATTACAGCTAATTATAGTCAGTGCATGGCAAAGGCCATTTTTATTTGCCAGGTTTATAAAGCATCTAAGTGTAGAATAAGCCAGAATATGCAAACCAAGGAAGTTTGAAAACACCAACTCACTACTTGACCTTAAATCTACCATTTCGTGGCCTCCACATACAAGCTGTGGTGCTCAGGCACACAATCACACACACACACACACACACACACACACACACACACACACACACACGCACGCACGCACATCTCGTTAGTTAAACCTGCCCCCCAAATGCCATTTCACACCTATATATTTGTGTTGAACTTTGTAACACACAAAACTAGCTGTGAAACAGCTGCCCTTTGCCATGCCTCGCAGTTACACTGAATCGGTCATAAGATGATAATGCTATGAAAATCACCCCACCTCTCACACACTGCTGAAAATGTCACTCACAATCTTATTTCTTGTTATTCTTCCAAATCAGAATAGCTACTATTAACACTGTTCAGAGAGACGGTGTCCTAGATCCACACCATGAAAACCAATCACCCTTTCCTACAGCCTGAGTGGAGGGTCCCAGAGTCACTCACTTTTCTAGGACTCTGGCTTTTGTGCCAACAGGACTATGGTGGGTGAATCTGACTTAGGAACTGTAAATGTGTGCTGTCAGAGTATTTCCAAGTCAACCAAATTTTTAAATGTTTGTCACAGGTGACTCATCAACTCCAGCAAAATCCTACCTACTGTAGACGACCTGTTCTTTTAAACACCCACTGGACACACACCCTTTCTAACACACTGCCTGAAATCTCCAAGACTTGTTCATAACTGCTTCAGTTAAATGCAAATATTGCTAAGTTAAGAATCCAACTGAAATGATATCTTGACCTCACTTTTCCAAAACCACTTTCCTCTGGAATGTTCTCTCACAGTCATCCAGAAATAGAGGAGGATTTTGCTAATGTTCCAAAAGTTAAAAGATGTGGGAGCCAAAAGCATGGCTCCTCTCTCGAGAAGGCTCTCCTTTTGGTCTTTCAAGGACTGGAAATTCCTACCAAACACTTTAATCCTTCTCAGTATATCAATACACATTGCCTCTGCATTTTTAAATCCACACTATGAGCACCTCACTTCTGTCATCACTGTTTGTATATCCACTCATGGAGAAGACTACTTTATTCTACATAAGATACACAGGATCACATACATCATTAACAAACACTAAATTTTTTGCATACTTATTCTGTTAGAATCCCGTTTAGCAATCAAGACTCTATTGAGTACATTTACTACTTGAGGAAGCCAACCTTTGGAGAAGTTCCATAACTTAGCCAGATTTCAACCAGGACAGAACAGAGGAACCAAATCTGGGTCCTGGATCGCCTGGCTCTCCATGCTACAGTTACACGTTCATATACAGTGACCAGCATAG
>LR752301.1:11051-86601 GCA_902729485.2 Mus minutoides | reverse complement strand
ATATCAGGGTCCCTTAAGTAGGCACTAGCTGTCCTATGCCATAGTGTCTGAGTTTAATGACTGATTATGGGATGGATCCCCCGTGGTGGGGTAGTCTCTGTATGGTCCATCCTTTCATCTTAACTCTAAACTTTGTCTCTGTAACTCCTTTCATGGGTATTTTGTTTCCTCTTCACAGGAGGAATGAAGTATCCACGAGTTGGTCTTCCTTCTTGATGTTCTTGTGTTTTGCAAATTGTATCTTGGATATTCTAAGTTTCTGGGCTAATATCCATTTATCAGTGGGTGCATACCCAATGGGGGACAGCAGATGCTGGTGAGGATGTGGAGAAAGAGGAACACTCCTCCATTGCTGGTGGGAATGCAAGCTTGTACAACCACTCTGGAAGTCAGTCTGGCGTTATCTCAGAAAATTGGACATAGTACTACCGGAGGATCCAGCAATACCTCTCCTGGGCATATACCCAGAAGATGTTCCAACTGGTAAAAAGGACACATGTTCCACTATGTTCATAGCAGCCTTATTTATAATAGCCAGAAGCTGGAAAGAACCCAGATGTCCCTCACCAGAGGAATGGATACAGAAAATGGAGTACTACACAATGGAGTACTATTCTGCCATTAAAAAATGAATTTATGAAATTCTTGGGCAAATGGATGAATCTGGAGAATATAATCCTTAGTGAGGTAACCCAATTGCAAATCTTCTCTTTTACAGTGACTCCTAAATGCCATTTCTGTCTTCTATTTACCTGATCTACCCTATTCTATAATGCCCCAGTCTTTTTGTGATTATGCATTTTTCTTCCTGTGCCACTCAATGCTTTCTTCTTGCTTCTGTATCAGGATGGGACATGTTCCCCAGCCATCTGTAGGGCCTAGATCCTGTTTACATCCCCCACCTTAGTTCCCATAGCTTCCTCTCCCCTATCCATCTGAGACTTACTTCTCATCCACTTTCTGCCCTTCACGCTGACTCAGAACATAGCAGTGTTCTACTGTAACAGTGAATGAGAACATATTCCTAGCTGCAGATTTTTATTTGCTTTATAGTTCAATTTCTATTAGGAAAGGAAGCTACTCTCTTCCTGGCTATAACACTCCACAACCAATCTCATCTTTCTGACACATCCTGCATATCTCAATTCTCCTTTTCTTAATAATACATGCTACTCAGGTCTCTGGTTATAGGACTAATGCCTTCCATATGTTCTCCAGGATTCTTAAAGCCTCCCTTTCTCATAGGGCATGCTACTAAAACAACTTCCTATGAGTAAATCCTTCCCTGCCGTTTGCATCCCCAGCCCACAGTAGAGTCATCAATGATGACAATATTCTTCCTTGAGGAACCAAGTGTCATCTTTCCCTAGGTACCTGGAGCTAGAATGAAATAGAAATAGGAAGCCTTTCACAGAGAGGTTGCATACAAGATATCCTGGATACCACATATTTACATTACAACTCATAACAGTATCAAAATTACAGTTGTGATATAGCAACAGAATAGTCCCAGTTAGGGGTGACAGTATGGAAAACTGTATAAAGTCCCCGTTAGAGGTAACAGTGTGGGGAACTGTATAAAGTCCTGGTTAAAGGTAACAGTGTGGGCAACTGTAAAAAGTCCAGGTTAGAGGTAACAGTGTGGGCAACTGTATAAAGTCCTGGTTAGAGGTAACAATGTGGGGAACTGTATGAAAGGGTCTCAGCCTAAGGAAAGGCGAGAACCACTGGTCTAGAGAAAAAAAGACAAGTAGAAATTAGGTACACTAGTAAAAAGTTTATAAAAATAATAGTAAGAAGAAACAGAAGCATCCCCTGGGCTGTGGGGTCCCTCTTCCCCATTGTTTACAGTATCTGAAGCTGTTTTATAACCTCAGCTCCATAAAATGTGCAAGCATTCACTATTTTGTTTGCATAAGTTGTCATGTATTCATGTCTATTATATTTTATTGAACTGTAATATTATGTAGATATATGTATATGTAATATTTATTATGTGCATGTGTATACATATAATTCACAGAGCATCTCATTCAATAACACTAACCCTCTGAATAAATATATTATGTGTCCATTTTACAGATAAAAAATAAGTCATAAGTACTATATTCCATCTATAAGATCCCACTGCTAATGACTGTGGAGCTAAATATGAATCAAGTTCATTTTGGCTCTTATATAAATCTTTTTCCTATTTTTTGTCTTTAAGTCCATTTTTTAGCATCCTAGTATCAGCTTTCCTTCATGCATAATTTTACCCACTCAACTATGAAACATGAATCAGTTATTACCTCTATGGCAGACAGAGCACAGGAAAATTTTTTCACAATACTTCTTTTAAATATTCTTGAGAAATAATTTCCATGTATCTTGAATGGATTGCTACACGTTTTGAATCAACCATTCTTCTGATTTATTTTTCTATTTTTTTTTTTTTGTAATTTGCTTAGAAGGTAGAGTTAGTATCTCCCTTCTAATCAGAGAAAACATTCTTCCCTGAATAGTGTAATAAACATTTACTCTTGATTCAAATATTGGGAATTCTCATTCATATCCTCAGATGTGATATAGCTCCAGTGAAAACACAGACAGTTCCTGAACAATGGGTGGGTTGAGGAAAACTCATGTGAGCGTGAAGCTCCTATTACCAGCGGGTTGACACTGATAAAATCTATGCCTCTGAGCCAGAATTCTCATATATCTTGCAGACATATTCTTGTGACACACTAACATGCTGCCTTGCAAAAGGAAAGAAAACCAAACCAGACACCTTTCAAAACCTTCATTTCTTCTTGACAGATGCTACTGGCATAATCACTACAGATTGATAATTATGAAAATACAACTGGATTCAACAGTGTTACCACAATGTTGTTAGTACTGGAGCCAATCTTTGTATCTAAGATTTAATACAATATACAAAGAAATTATGGTTATGATTATAATTAATCAAGCAGGCAGCCCTAACTGGCCAGCCTTGTGCTTTTCTCCTAAGTCATGAGAATCTGAAGAGTAACTGGGATTTGTGAAATGACTAAGAGCCCAGCAGGGAATGAGTGAACTTCTGGTAGAGAAGAAAGATGATTTAACAGGTTAAGATACTCAGAGTCAAACAACCCTAGGTTCAAACCTGACACTCAGTATAAAAATGAACCATTTATTCAATGTGTTTGAGCAGTAATTTTCTTACCTCTAAGGTACAAATAAGGGTCCTGTCTCACAAGAGTCTCATGACCATTAAACATGGTGATATATATGAACATTAAGCATGAAGTTTTACACCTAGAAAGTATTTACTAAATGGTAGCTATCACTACTCTTAAACAGTCCTCAGTGGATATTGAGCAAGTGATTGACTGATTTACCTACAGCAACATTCCTGTACCTTAACTCTCCGAGTATTTGCTATTAATATTCCTAGTTTTCAGCACTGTAACCACGTTACTAAATACAGTCCTACTATCTGAACCACTGAAGCTTTGGGAACTAACATGGCCCCTGATGTTAACGGTGACTGACACTAAAAGTCCTTTCATGTAACCACAATATTTCCAGGCTGCAACTGTGAGATAGCATTGAGGCCGAGACTCACATTTTGCCTTTTTACGAATGGTATGAGGAATTTTAAGGCTGGAGGTTTTCCTAGTTATCCATTTGTCTCTTTCCCATCTTACAAGGGAAAACAGGATTGCTGTTGCCAAGCAACAGTGCAGTGTTGGGAGTGATAGAGCGTGTGCATTGTGGCACCTTGGGAGCGAGGGGCTTAGTTCTAGAGTTGGCCCAGGGGCACTGAAAAGGAACATGGGAGAGTGTACTATTCCTCAAAAGCTGGGCAGTCTTGTCATTAATGCAAATCCCCCAATAATGAAAGAGGCTGCTGCCACAGAGAAATCCCATCACTGGCCTTCTGTGAACTGTAGAAAATCCTCGGAAGCACCGTGCTTAGAAGCTCCGGAGAGTTAACGATTTGCACTTCTAGCTTCTCATCTTGATTGTGGTGTGGTTTTGGTTTAAATCCAGCAGTATTTCTTGACAAGTTGTCACCTTCAAGAGAGAATATTAAAATAACATTTGGAAACCCCAGCACAACTATCTTCTATA
The DNA here is from genome assembly GCA_902729485.2 of Mus minutoides. Taxonomy (NCBI): domain Eukaryota; kingdom Metazoa; phylum Chordata; class Mammalia; order Rodentia; family Muridae; genus Mus; species Mus minutoides. Next base: position 82,500 of record LR752301.1, on the reverse strand, counting down.
GAAAACCAGAATCGGCCTTTGATTGGTGTCAAATCATCTTGCTAAAGTGACCGGAAAGACTAAGCATAGGATGAGAGAGAGAGAGAGAGAGAGAGAGAGAGAGAGAGAGAGAGAGAGAGAGAGAGCGCTCAGACTATGGTGGTGATACTCCCCTGTTCATGTTATCAGAGCAGAAATGAAAGTTGTGGATGTCTCCATCACATTAGCAATGAAATCTCCATAACTAGTTGTAGTCAAAATTAACTAATAATGAGTGGGCTCCAGTTTGCATCCAACGGTGAGTATTGCAATTGCCTATCAGTGAACAGCACAGGCTCTGAGCTCCATCAACATCTGTCCTATGCAGACATACCAACACACAGACACAGGCACTTCATTAATATCAAAACACCCCAAGTTTAAATTTCAATGTCTCTACTGTAGCTAAATGTCTAAGAAATGAGTTCCTTTCTTTGTGTTATCTTTTTTCTTTTTTCTTTTTTTTTTTCATTTTGCACTTCTTGTTTTAATTAAAACATGGTAGAAAGAATGGGACAACTTTAAATTTTTTCCTTTTCCAGTACTAGACTGGAGGTAGAAATAGTAAGTGTGAGCCTGAGATTGGATCTACCTCCTTTACTCTTCAAAGTCTACTCTGACTAACTGCTCCAGAAGAGGAAAATAATATTTAAGAATTGAGGGATATGTGGAAAGACAACAGAGTTTTATTCTGGAGATTTAATCAAGGTTCATTTTTATTCTCCCAAGCACTTCTCATATTTGTTGTCTGCATTTATTGATTATCTTTTATCAAGTTTTATTAGGTAACTTTTTACTGTAATCATCACCAACAATTCTGTATATAGTTTTCAGTGCATATAGCTTACTGTATATATTTTTCAATGGAGTTATTTATTTGTACCCTTCTTACAAACTTAATATTAAAATGTGCTATGTGCAAGTGCTATTTTTTTTCAATGGTACCTGGATGAGCTGAAGCCCACACCAGTTTCTTCCAAACTTCTCTAGTCAAGACTGGATAAAATAAGTTACACAACCAAACTCCAGCTTGTTTAGAGCTGAAGAGAATATTTATGTTGTTACATAGTTATGGCAACTGGGTTCATGCTTCAACGCTGATTCTGATATGGATATGATGCTTTCCTGTTTTTTTTTCCTCATATTACTAAAGTTTTTAAAGGAAGGCAAAATACAATGTCTTAACTGCATAGCAGTGAGCCCTATTGTCCAAAGGTACAGTGGCTGTTGTCCAGATTGACAAGGTCATGAGCTCAAAGCTCTATATGGTAATTTCTTTTTTCTAATATCCTTACATAGACTTTTCAAAACAAACAAATAAGTATAAATATCCATAATATTTGGTGCTATCTGTATGGATTATCATAGCTAAGCCCCTGTCTAAGTTCTTAATCTCATTCATTCCATTTCCTTACATGTCTTTCATAGATTTCGACTTCTCCTAATGTTCCTCTCTACCTTATTCCTATAAATCTCCAACCCAAAGATGGAAGGATTGTTCAGCATGCAAAAACATGAACTATAATCCATCATATGAATAAACAGAAATCAAATGTGTATCTCATTAAATGCACAAAAGATGCCTTGGAACAAGTACCTTGACCTGAAGTGGCAGACAACAGAAAAAAGGGAGAGGTAGGTCAGGTGGTTCACTGTAGGAGTATGCAGGTTATATATACAGAGCCTAATAGAGCAGACATGAAGTTTAGATATATTCTTCACTGAGACTAGGAAAACATGGTATAGAGCTGACATCTTTAAAATGGTTTCGCTTTACTAAACTAGCATAATCTCTCATAACAACCTATAAACATTTGTCCTTATATCCACAGGTAAGTGAATCCCTTACATGTCATCAAGAAAAGTCTTTATAGTAATAGAGACCATTATAGAAAACCACAATCAATCAAAATTCAGAGTTTGTGAAGCTCAGTCCTAGTGGATATATCTTCAGAACACCCTAGTACCTAAGGGAATGTTGTGGAAAGGGAGAGAAAATATTGGGAAAGCCAAGGGATCAGTGATATTATTAAGAGACTGTGTATCCTGGTAATATCAGAAGCCATATGGATAATTTCTTACCAATATGACTGTCTAAATGTGAGCCAAAATAGGATGACGCCAACAGACAATCCAAAGTAAATGGGGAAAAGCCCATGAGGCTTCAACTCTACCTAAAGAGCTATAGACATCTGAAGAAGGTTGGAACTAGAAGAGGTGGTTCTCCTTAAGAAAGAACATACTAATTGGTTTATAGTACTAAATGGTCATTGTGAAAGCACACACACACACACACACATAACATTGTGTAAACAGAGAAGTTGAGTGGAGGTTTACTCTATTAGCCAAATTTGTCATAAACCTTCCATGTCTGTGTATCACAGTGACAACAATCTCTCTACCTTTTATATACAATCATGGCTTTTCCATTCTTCTACAGATCCCTTTTTGCTATGTATTGAGTCTAAATTATTTTCCATGTAACAATGGAAAATTGTGATGTTCAGCCTTCCTCTTCATTCCTGGTTTCCATGACATCACTTCTCAGAGAACTAAAACTTCTCTTTCTTAGTTAAAGGGAGGGGTCTGGAAGACAGACTAAGTTTCAAGTGGAAGAAGAAGAGGAAGAAGGAAGAGGAGGAGGGGAGGGGGGAGGGGAGGGGGAGGAAGTAGGAAAAGAAAGAAGACTGAGAAGATTGACAAAGTTCTGGGTCAACGCATAAGTATTTACCAACGATACCTTCTGCCACCTTTAGCCAAACCCCAGCTTCTCAACTCTAAAGGCATTATAGGTGGATGCATTTTGCTCTGACAGCTCTTCTCTGTGTTAGAAGATTCCAATAACTATCCCTTCTTCTTATATGTCACCAAGACCCTCCTTCTCCTCCTCAAATTACAAAGGCCACAAATATATCTTGATTTTTTTTTTTTTTACCCATGGCCCCTGTAATACAAAACTATCCATGGCTAAAAGGAACTGACACATTTCTACCTGCTAGTTAGTATATGTTAACCCATAGCCTCTCATCAAATATATATATTACAGTTTCTAATATTTACTCACAGTCACAACATTTTTTTTTCTTTTTTTTTTTTTCAACTTTTATTAGATATGTTCTTCATTTACATTTCAAGTGTTATCCAGGAAGTTCCCTATATCCTCCCCCCTCCCGGCCCTGCTACCCTACCCACCCGCTCCCACCCCCTGGCCCCGGCGTTCCCCTGTATTGGGGCATATAAAGTCTGCGTAACCAAGGGGCCTCTCTTCCCACTNCCTTTAACTCTTTCAATGTGTGCATTGTTCTTAATTCTAGGAAGGGGTGATGTGTCCACATTTTGATCTTCCTTCTTCTTGAGTATCATGTGTTTAGTAAATTGTATCTTGGGTAGTCTAGGTTTCTAGGCTAATATCCACATATCAGTGAGTACATGTTATGTGAGTTCTTTTGTGAATGGGTTACTTCACTCAGGATCATGGCCTCCAGATCCATCCATTTGCCTAGGAAATTCATATATTTATTGTTTTTAATAGCTGAGTAGTACTCCATTGTGTAAATATACCAAATTTTTTTGTATCCATTCCTCTGTTGAGGGACATCAGTCACAACATTTTTAAATTAAATGTAATTTATCAGGCTCTCTAAGAATAAACTGCCATGATAATTACTATTTCTGAGGCAGGAAATTTAGGGTCACTGAGTTATTAATGTTATTTTCCAGGAAATAGAAAAAGTGAGAAGTAGAGTGGGAACCTTTAATCTAATCTCTCTACTTCAAAGTTTTCTAGTGATTCTGATACACGGTTTCCCAAACAGGTACAGCCTACATTCCAGGATGAGTATTGTAGGGCTTCCAGGAAACCTTTGAAAACCAAGGTCAATCAAACCACTTTGAACAATAGAACTATCAAGATATTCAGTAACTAACATTTGACTATTGAGTGTTTCAAGATAATAAGAGTGGAAATAAAATCTGAGAAGTGGATCTGTTGTGATAAATTGGACACCCAGCCCAAGCAAGGAGGGCTATAGTTCCATGCAGAGGTTTATGCAGTTCCTTCATGGAAAAATGCTGTCAACTGTGTCTTCACTGCAAATTACACTTGTCTGCTCTCTTGTACTGAGATCATCTTCAACACAGAAATATGTTTGCTCATCTTTCTTGCAGAGAAAGCACATAGAAGAATCTCAGTCACAGCCGGCTGAATTGGGTGAAAAAAAATGAACAAATGAATCACAGATTCATAACTGTAAACATGCAAAAACAGGAGTTATAACACAGCTCCTGGCAGCCCAGGTGCAAATGGGAACCTGTCAAGTTATCTACTTATGGGGAGTGGTTTAGATTATCCAAACAGGAAGCCTGTAGTTGCACAGCTCATAGATTTAAAACAGCAAAGAAAGTAGGGGAAAAATGGCCCGAACAATATAAAACATTGTCCAACCTATCTTTTCAGTTTTATCCTTCTGGCAGTGGCTGGTACTAGTCAACCAACTCAGGCCCTCCCACTTTTAGAACTGGTATTTGCTTTGTTAAATATTCAAGTCATTGCCCTTCCATAAAGGCTACAAGCATGCTAGCACCAGAATGTGATCTGCAATGCTTCTACACATGTATAGCCTGTTGAAGGGGGTTTAAACACACAGTCCCTGCCTGGAGAAGTTTCCCAGACCTAGAGATGGGAATGTGGAGGCAATTGGTGCCTTCTCTTGTCTCCAAAGCTATATCTTAGAGATGCTATTCTTAGCATCTCTATTCTTTTATTCTTAGATGAATTACTGACCTGGAAAGATTCCTCATTCATCTTTCTCTTTTAATCTCCATGATAGCTGATGATCTTTGGAATTTTCTTCTGTCAGAGCCACTGGAACCCAAAGTGATAGCCATACTGATGAAGCAACCAGAATACAAAGAAGAGAGGTGACCTGCTCAAGGTTTCCCAAGAAGATCAAGGTCACTTCAGGAAAGCAGTTAGACTATAGAACTAATGGGTTAGCTCTCTCCCTGGACCTGAGAAGAGGCTCACAATAGTTACTGATCAAGCAGTCTGTAGCTGGCTTAGGGAATCCATCGATTGACAATTATAGATTTTTCAGGGTTGCTGGAATTATTCATTCATGTGTGCATGCATCCTAATATTATATGCCTACTGTGTGCTGGATAATATGTGTCTTCAAATATGTGATGAATGGGGCAGACAGAAACCAAGAAAACAGACTAAGTAAATGATATAATAAAGCAAGATACAATACAAGTATAATGTCTATACTGAAATACAATATCATATGAATCCATAATGTAGCATATAAAAATTAATTTAGTTTGCTCTGGCTGTTATAAAACCTTACAGACAATTTGGTTAAAAAAACAGAGGTTTATTATGGAAGGTAGACAGCTAAGATGAACCAGAGGGTCAGCTACATGTTCTGTGGGCAAATGGGAGAGATCTTGGAGGGGTGGAGAAAAAATTGGAAGACAGGATAAAAGGAGAGGGGAAAATATACAAGCTCAAATTCTCTGGGCCTTTTATCATCATTTCGAAGATTATTTCTCTTATAAATGTGTCATCTTCAAACACAACCATACTGAGTGATACTCAGGCATTAGACATTTGGCATGAGTTTGGGAAGTACAGAATCCCCCATTAATACATGCAGCTGTATATGGTATGAAATGATATGGTCAACATACAGTGTATACTTGTGTGAAATTATCCTAATATTATATAACATTACATACAATGAATATACACAGTGCAAAAATATATTATGCCCAATGAAGGATACAATGCAATTTTTTATTTTATTAGATATTTTCTTATTTTACATTTCAAATGCTATCCCGAAAGTTCCCTATATTCTTCCCCTGCCCTTCTCCCCTACCCACCCACTTCCACTCTTGGCCCAGGTGTTCTCCTGTATTGGGGCATATAAAGTTTGCAATACCAAGAGGCCTCTTTTCCCTATGATGGCCAACTAGGCCATCTTCTGCTACATATGCAGCTAGAGACATGAGTTCTTGGGGTTCTGTTTAGTTCATATTGTTGTTCCTCTTATAGGGTTGCAGGCCCCTTCAGCTCCTAGGTTACTTTCTCTAGCTTCTCCTTTGGGGGGCCCTGTGTTCCATCATATAAATGCCTGTGAGCATCCACTTACCAGGGGATCCATACCATAAACAGTCACCAAACCCAGACACTATTGCATATGACACCGAAGGGACCCTGATATAACTGTCTCGTATGAGGCAAATTTTTTTAAAAAGTAAATAATTACTAAGAATGAAAAGTGAATAAGACCAGATAAGGGTTCTTGAAGGAACTAATTAAAATCAAGTCTGCTCTCCAATTCCAAGGAAAAACATGGAATCAGAAACTTGGTAATGCTATCAAAAGATCCAATATAATATAGGCATGGATAAAGAAATAAACAGAATTGCACCGACGTATAGTGACTGGGTTCATGGGCCATTGGTTCAGGCAGAAGTTGATCATTAACTAGCTGCAGTTATGAACCAATCATCAAAGTTGTCTGGGTTTTCTTTAACCCAACTGTAAAATAGGATGAATACATGTAGCTCATTTATAGGCTAGTTCTGAAATCTGCATAGAATAATTTATGTAGACTTCAGCCTGAGGTTGATTATTGAGGAATTGATAATATTTCATCAGCATTTTCTATGGTGCCTGTATGCCTTCAGGCCAACCACCTCCATAGTCACTGGCCTGATGTAAACCTCCAACTCCTTGTATGACCCCGAGTCATTCATTTATTTGAATCCTCTAATTTCTCTCACCTGCATAATAAGCATACTATTAAATGCATGTTTTATGAAGATACTTTAAGTACTTTTAAGTTGAATATGCAATATACTTTAAAGGGAGTTCAGACCCTAGTGAGTGGTTCAGTGTGGACCAACATCTATTTTTACCATTCCTACTCATGGTCTTTGTAGAAGCCTTGAGCCTCCTCTTCTACACCTACTCTTCCTCCCCAATCTTTTCCCAAGGAATCTCAAACTATAGCTTCAGTAAATACATAAAATGACTTCACTTCAGAAACCCTGAAAAGAACTGGCATCTCATTCAGAATGAGGGAAGTATTCACACTGCCCTGGACATCCTCTCTTCTCTGACCCTGCTCACCATGACCCTACTTCTCTGCCCTCGTGCCCTTATTTGCTCTCTGTTGTCACCTGTGTTTGATCTATGTATGTTCAAATATTTCTTGTATTGGCTGTGTCCTTATTTATACCCAGGTACATTCATGACCTACAACCACTGTCATTCTGTTTAGTTTTTTCTGTTTGCTCTGAGACCAACACTAGCCAACTAACCTAAATACTGAATGACATCCAAGTTTGTCCTACCATGATGGTCCATCTTGAATTTTATTTCTTTCCTTTTAAATTATTTAAATTATATGTATGTGTGTGTGCCTGGGTGTATGTATGTCAATCACATGTGTGCAGGAGCCTATGGACCTCAGAAAAGGGCATTGGATCCTCTGGAACTAAAATGACAAACATTTGTAGGATATCATGGGTGTGCTGGGAACTGAACCCTACAAGAGCAGTCAGTGCTCTTACCCACTGAGGCCTCTATCCAGCCTTCCTTATTTGTTTGTCTTACCATCTCAAGTGTTGTGTATTGAAGCTGAACATTGTCCATTGTCTATTGCCTTGACAAATATGTGCTCCATGAGGGTAAAACGTTGATTAGGTTGTCACTGTCTTAGGCCAGAATTATGTTGGTCGCATAATAGAAATGTGGTAAATACTTGTTCCGTGAGCAGTGGGTATTGTTTGGACTGATATATTCAGTATTGCTTCTACATGACTGACACCCACATGAGTAAAGTGGACCCCTATAGTGGGATTTCATAAAACCTGTAATTCTCAGTGAAGTATTCACATGCTCAGAGCACGTGCCTGCCAGACTTGTGTCTTCTCTAAAACCATGCTGGAAAAATCTATCAGGGTCATTCACAGAGGCAGAGGGCAGGCAATCTGCATTGTTTAGCAATTTAAGTTTTACCTTAATGACCCAGTATATCATGGTGAAATTTTGAATGCCTCTATAACACGGTGATTCTGAGAAAGTGCTGACTCCAGCAGCCTCTGGAGGGATGTTATTACTGATTAGTTTAAGATGGGTATTCTGCAGGCATTTTTATGCTCCACTTAGGTCAGGGTGCAAGAAAAGATGTATATTTTTCCGTTTTCATGTGGCAGAGTATAATTCTTTCACAAGGAAGTCAGGGTAGTAACTCTCTTGTTTATATACTCTCTCATTTGCTCTCTCTCTCTCTCTCTCTCTTTCTCTCTCTCTCTCTCTCTCTCTCTCTCTCTCTCTCTCTCTCTGTGTGTGTGTGTGTGTGTGTGTGTGTGTGTGTATTATGGCATTATTTTTACCAGACACATTGGATTTTAAAAATTTTTGTCAAGTATTGAAACAGGTTGAATTCCCACAGGTTTTGTTCCCAACCTCCTCATTATAAGGGCTCCTCACCAATTTTATACTGAGCTTACATTAATCCCCAACTTGTCCCTGTGCATCCTTCTTTAGGACCAGGCAACAAGAGTGAACCTCTGGGCTCATGTGTGTTATAAAGATGCATTGATTAAAATAATTTGCAGCCACCTCTACTATTTGACATCCAGAACTCAGCTCTGACATACTGTGACTGTGAGATTGTGTTCCCGGGTGTTCCAGCCTTGGGAAAATACTTCTGTTCATGTTTTGCTCTGTGCTCCTACAATGAAAAGGTCAGTGCATCTGAATGCCATGAAGGCTTGCAGGTGTGTCACTGCTAATGTTAGAGACAAATGCTAAAGGATTGTAGCCATAGAGCCTGCAGCAGGAAAAAAAAAGACAAATTAATGTGTGTGACCTTTCCTCTCTGTCATCTCTGCAGGAGAACTTCAAGACTTGTGCTCCACAGTGTGAGGGACACATGTCTTTATTTGTGTATTTTCATCTTCTTTCTCACAGTTGCAGAGTTTGTGAGGTGTTTACATTGGTTGCATTGAATGCCTAAGAAACATTTTTCTATACCAAACTATTCCTATGGTTTGCTCTATACATGGGCAGACATAAAGTATTGCCATTAGACATTACATGGCAGAATGGGAAATGTCACTGCTTGTCAAACAGTTGGAAACTCGAGTTAGGTTTGCATAAATCTGCAAAGAAGTCAGATAAAATAGTTCATTTATATATAAGAAATCTCAATTTAGTTGTTAATATCTTGATATGATTGAAGCAATTATAATTGAAATTCTATTTTAATCTCAACATATTTGAGGATTTCAGAATTAATTTTTTAAACAAATAAATTTATTCATTTATTATAATTGCTCCAATTCACATTTAATGAGCATATATTAAAACCTTGTAAAGCAAATTAAGTTAGGTTTTATGCTTTAATCTTTTAAATCATTTAGTGTGAGTATACTTTGACACTATGACAGAATTAGAAAGGAGAGAATTTAGCATTCTGAATAAAAATACTATAAAGAACAGAAACAAAACCTTCCAAGATAGATCTGTTTAGCACTAGAAATAGCAAATGTGAGTAGACATCATTTGCCAGGAATAACATGAAACTATAGACTATTTCACTGCAAATTCTTAATGTAAAGAAGACTAGATTATTAATCAAAACAGCAAAATCTAAAATCAAGCTTCCTACTAAATAGACTGTGTGACCCAGTCACCTAAAGTCAATGCATTTTCATCCGACCTAACAAGACAGTTCCTGTTTGAAGTCAGAGACCATTAGCCTTTATTTATGCCTTTGGTGTGGATCTTGACTGTTAACCTTCCTTAAGCATCACTGCAGAAAATTGCTACATCTCAGCCCTCACTTACATTACTGACCTTAAATGCAAGTCTTTCAACATCTGTCTTTGCACACATGATTCCAGGAAAATAGGCAAGATTCCATGAAACTGGAAAGTACAAGAAAACTGCAAGTACTAATTCATGTATCTATTTTATATTGCTAATCACTATCCTAAGAAGGCAAATAGGATAGTTTTCTGAGCCTTTTTCCTTTATGTTGTTTTTTTAAAAATTCAATCTCACTTGCATTGAATGCATGCTATACATGTTATAAACATGGCAAACAAGTGTTTTATATACTGTTTGTTATTTGATGCACAAATAGGAAAGAAAAACGTAATTCCCTAAGTAGACAAGGCAGTGTCTGACACAAGAGCCCATAAGTGGCTTATGCTATTTATATTGGAAAAAGTTAACTTCAGAGTCAAGTGTGGGCATGTTCATCTTTATCCCTTCTACATTATTTTTGAGTGAAGAACAAGGAGGACCTCTCCTTGAATATCTTCTAAAATTGTGATAAACATTTTCTAAAGTGTGTGAGTCTTGAGCACAGACTTTATCTTACTAATCTTTAAATCTCTAATGCCTATAAGAGGGACGTGGGTGTGTTCTAGTTTCATTTCTAGTGTTGTGAGAGAGAAAAAAAGCACCGGAAAAACAATTAGGAAGAGAAAGGTATCCTCTGAGGTCAGTATTCCCAGTTATACTCTCTGCAGTTGTGGAGGAGTCAAGGCATCAATGTCATATGTGCCACATCCACAGTCAATGACAGAAAATTAATGCATGAATTCCTATTGCTCAGATTGGTTTCTCTACTCCCATATAACTCAGAAACAAAGCCCAGGGAATATTGCTGCCCTTGGTGGACTGGGTCTTCACATTTCAATTTTTGTAGCCTCTACAGGCACAGTCACAGACCAACTTGATCTAAGTAGTCTCTCACTGAGAATCTATTTGATTATTACAACTAACCTTTATAGGAAAAAAGCACACCAATAACCAATACTAAGGTCATTACCTTGAAGATACAAAAACAAGCAACATTATACAGATTAAGCAGGATATATATATATATATATATCATAATGTGTTTCATATAAAACAATTAAAAGGGCAAGAAGATACATGGGAGAGTTTGAGGAATGGGAAATGTTTTAATAGAGTATATCTCAAAAGTAAAAGAAATTGTTTAAAAAGCTAATCATTACAGTATTTTAGAATTTAAATAGTTATGTTGGCAATTAGGACATTGAAATAAACACATGAACAGAGGTAGTAAATGACTCTTAAGTGATGCTCTTTATTTAGGTACATACTTGTTACCTTTTCCTTGAAAACTAATGAGTTTTCATCCAAGACTCAAGTAGAATATGCTTCATTCATTTTACCTCATGATACTGTATATATAGGAGCAAGCATGGTCTCTCACTCCCAGAATTGGATTGGAGTGCATACATAGCATAACTGAGGATGTTCTTTTTGGCCTTACATTTTACTCAGGGTGCTGACAGATCTTAACCCTCCGCTTGGTGGGGAGTTAGGAACAACTGGGCCTCCAGGAAGAACAGAGGGCTATTTCCTATACCGTTCTTCAGCTTGACTGAACTCACAGATATGGCCAGGCCAAAAGCTCTGTAGGTCAAGCTAGGCAAACATCTAATTTTCATACTCCACTCTCCCTGCATGTGGCCTGAAAAATCTGAGTTCTAGAGAAAAGGAAAAGAACATAAGACTTATACTTCAGGCCTCAGCCACTTTCTCTAATGTGTCCTAATCAGCCACAATGCCAGAATTCTGGTCCTATTTGACTCCTATTCATATGTCTCAATTGGTTCTGCCCTCTGAAGAAGGAAATGGATGAATAAATTTGGTTTCTTCAGAACTCTCTTTAGGCTTAACGATTCATTCTGGCCAAGTCCCACAGCGAGGGCTAGCCACAAAGCACTCTTGCTATCAATGCACCTCGTCCCCATTTTACCTGGCCCAGTTATTACAAGGTCTTTCTGTATTCCTGAATTAGGATTTGCTTTGACCTTACCTTCATAACCTTTCCCTCAGCACTTCACAGAATAAGATTTAAAGGGCATTATCACTGCTATGTTCTGAATAGTATATTATCAGACTTCACAACTTCAGGATATGAAACTTCTTACAAGTAGGAAGATTATGACTTTGCTTGTCTTCTGCTTTACTGCAACCTGAGCAGCTTTTCCAAGATTGAAAGGCACGAAATGGAAAAGAAATGAATATGCTTACATAGAAGTCTAGAGCCCTGAAACTGTTGAGTGATTAAAAATGTATCCAAAATACTTCAAGAATCTAACCTGACATTTTAAAATGTCACTGAACCACAAGTCTAGTGAGAAACTAGCACTAGACTGTGGAAAAAATATAGACAATTGAGTTTGTCTTTATTGTGTTCAATAGATATGAGGACCCAGATGTTGGAGATTCATTTGTCTAAATTGGTGATGTAGATGAGAATAGCAGCTGCCTCTTTGTGATGTGGGAGCATATTTTGCCTACTAATAGCAAAGTTAAATTTCCATAAAATCAGACGGTGATAAAACAGAGAACATTTTTTTCACCATCTACTCAACTAAAAGAGGACACTGAAACCTAAACAAGTAAATTAATAAGTTCTTCAACCACACAATGATGGAAAAGGGATGGAAGATGACAATTCTAGTCTAGAAGGTTTAGTTATCTCTATGTGTTTTCCAAGAAGATACCCAATCTCTCATAAAATACCTCCATACCCAGATTCAGTAGATGGAGAAGACTTAATGGGATTCTGAAAAGTCCAATGGCCGGTAAAAAGGAATATTGAATCCACTATTAATTGTAAAAAGTAAATTGGAAAGATGCTATGGTGTGTGTGAAACAAATTAATATGGGATTATGCTCATTTAGATAAAGAGCATCATCATATTAGTTATTTTGAGATAATTCATGATCTCTTTTCCTGTTTGGGACAGTTTTCAGGATGAGTATGGGAGTGAGAAAAAATGGTAAAGGGGAGTTCTCCATGGGGAAAATGAAGGTCATTTACAAATACACCCTTCCTTCTAAATTTCTTACCTAACATTCTTTCTACGTTTACTGGTTTTTTCACCACTTATATTCTATATAGTCTTTATACTTAACACAAATCTCATGCCTATATTCAAGCTGTTCTGGTCATTGTTTTCATAGGAGTGCTTTTCCATGCTTTGCATTTCCCTTAAAAGCCGTATCCATCAGAGGTGCTGATCTATCTGTGGATAGCCTAGAGTAGCCCCACCCTAAATAATATTGACATTTTTCAAGGAAAATAATAAATTCAAACAATTTTGATGAAGTATTTAGTTATGGGTTAAACTTATTTTGTGGCAATAAGCATGTAACCCAGAGTCTTCCATATGCTAAGCACTTTGCCGTTGAGCTAGTTTCTGCTCACAAGGTTTGAATAACCATAATGTCCATCTCTTTCACTGAGCTATAAACCCAAGAACAGGCCTCATCTCTGAGGCCTACATTCTTGTTAGTTGATATACAATGAGCAGTGGGTAGGTAAAGCCTCTTGAATAACTATGTTGGTGGAATAAACTTCATCATGTATACTGAAGATATAATGAGTTAATGAGTCCATTGCAAGTTAGTATTTACTAAATGCTCACTGTATCACAGGCACTGGAAGAACAATGGAAACAACTACAGGTAAAGGAACTTTCTCAAGTCCACACAGTGATAAGTAGCATGGCTGGAAGAAGTAGTCTGTACTTTTAGCCTATATGCCTTAATTCTTCTCATGAATGAGTAGGTGAGATAATTAATAACAGAGTAAGTGCAAAGAGGAATTTGTGCTAGGGAAGTGCTAAGGGCTGCATAAAATTGCCGTCTAAAAGCAGAGCAACAGAGCCTGGGATGAACAGGAACAGAGCCTGGGATGAACAGGTGCTGTTAACTCATGATGAGATAATCAGTACCCCCCCCCCAAATTGTAAACATCCACAGTTTCTAGTACTTGTTAATATAAAGAATTTTCTAAGAAATAGGTAAGAAACAGAAAAATAGAAAAACTATTCTATTAGGTATATGAATTCAGACTTATGCATAAGGAAGACCAGCACGAGTTACTTAAATTCATTGTCTCAATGAAAGAACCCTGTGAAATACTGAAGATTCATCAAGAAATAGCAATGGCTTGCCCCTATACTAGAGAATGGCAAATGTCTTGCCACTCAATCTTCCTATGAGAAGATGTAGAAGAATTTAAAAAGTCATATATAGGACAAGGAAAACAAAGACATTTTGAAATGCTTATTTTATTCTTTTAAACATCCCTGTTTCTCTCACCAACTGAGATATAACCAATGGGAAATAAAAAGTAAAAAAAAATATATAAATTAAACATTAGCCAAGAAGAGGGGTGACGGCAGAATCAATGACAATACAGACAGCAAAATCAGCCATGTAAACTTGCCTGAGTTTTGGGAGAGTTCTCACAACAACTTAGCATTTCAGGATCTCTGAAATATAACAAGTAACTCCATGGTCCTATGAATTGATCAGGGATTTTTCCCATTGGCCATTTGTTGACATTGCTACTTTCTGAGTCATTGAGCTTTGTCTTAGCTTCTACTATTTCATATGAGCCAATGAATTTTTTTTTTCTAGAGACAGCTGGTCCTCTTTATTTTTGTGTCTCATCCATTGGGTGTAGCAAGTTACTTAAGTGGTTTTCTCTCTCTTTTTTTTTCCTTTTTTTTTCCTTTTTTTTCATTTTTTTATTAGATATTTTCTTAATTTACATTTCAAATGCTATCTCGAAAGTTCCCTCTCCCCTCCCACCGCCCTGCTCTCCTGCCCACCCACTCCCACTTCTTGGCCCTGGCATTCCCCTGTATTGGGGCATATAAAGATTGCAATACCAAGGAGCCTCTCTTCCCAATGATGGCCGACTAGGCCATCTTCTGCTACATATGCAGCTAGAGACACGAGCTCTGGGGGTTCTGGTTAGTTCATATTGTTGTTCCTCTTCTAGGGTTGCAGACCCCTTCAGCTCCTGGGGTTCTATCTCTAGCTTCTTCATTGTGGGCCCTGTGTTCCATCATATAGATGACTGTGAGCATCTACTTCTGTATTTGCCAAGCACTGGCCATAATCAGTCACTAAACTCAGACACTATTGCATAGGACAGCAAGAGTTTGCTGAAGGGACCCTGATATAGCTGTCTCGTATGAGCCAATGAATTTTTAAGAAGGCTGTTTGATCTCTGAGTCACTTAGGATGACACCCTTGAGGATACATCTACAACCTGCTAACACTTGTATCTACATCTACCTTGAAAAAGGGTCCAAGACACTTCATTCCATGTATAACTCAGTATACCCATTCTATAATTCCTCGTCCAGGTTGAACACTCAGGCAGCAATGGCAAAGCAACAACAAATATATAAGAGGAGTCCTGGACTGAAGAAATGACCAGTTCATAAGTTAACATGCTTGTTGTGAAAACATGGAGACCTGAGTTCAGATCTCCAGAATGCATGTGAAAAACTGCATATGCTGATATATGCCTGTAACCAAGGCTCCTGGTTGGGGGAGAGAAAAAGGAAGACCCTAAGGGATCAATTGTCAGCCAGATTGGCCATAATGGAGGTCTCCAGGTACAGTGAGAGAACTATCTCCAATCAAAAATTATAAGGTAGAAAAAGATGGATGATGACATGCTGACATAAAACACAGATTTTCCCATCTAGCACCTTTATAAAAAATGTACCCAGTTAATTCAGAGAACATTCATTAAATTTGCAGGGAAGACAATAGTAAAGAAACAAGGCTCTATCTGTGAATATATTATAACATTGTGGGTATGTGTGGGTGTGTGCGTGTGTGCACACAATATGAACCTTTTACACATTTACAGAATGGGAAACAATGTTCAATGACAAAACAGTTTCTAGCTTAGCCTACAGAGAGGAATTTGTTCAGGGAGAGTTTGCCATGAAACTCCAGTGAAGGATGGAATCTTCTATGATGCTATGCAGATCTGAGGAAGATACAAGGATCCAAATGACCAAAACAAAAACAGAATATACAAACTAGAAGTTAAAAGGCTGTGTAAGGTAGTTCTGTAACAACAAATAAGTAAGTCATCTTGTAATAGAAAAGTCAGGGGTAGATTTTCTGATTTTATAAGCTGAAAATAGAGCTTCTGTAATATTCTATGTAAAGAAAATGAAAACAGGAGGGGCTCGCTGCAATGTTCAACATCAGATGGTGGACAAGAAGAAAATGAGAACAATAGAAACAGGAGCTGAAAATAGGGACTTGATGAATTGGATTTAAGAGGCACAACAGAGTAAGAGGAGCCAGAAAACAAGGCCCTGAACCTGCTAACTGGATTTTTAGATGATTTCCTATGTGGAACATTGCTGTTTTGAGTACCAGGCACTATCTGTAGGGATCCATAGTGCTCTGGCCTAGCCTGAGCAGCCAAAGACTTTCAGCTCTCTTGGGGAAGCCGGAGCAAGGCAGGCTGCTGAGTAGGTGGCAGGCTGAAAGATGCAGAAGGGGGCTAGGGGCCAAGGTGGGGAGCCACTGAGCAGAGCAAGAAGTGGCTGTGATAGGCTTGAGTACCCAGGTGGTTGGGCCAGGTTGAGGTCCAGTGAAGGAAGTTTCAGGTGACAATAATCTTCCCAGGAGTGTTACAGCTCGATAAGATAAGAACTCTCAGATGTCATTAGTGAAACTACTCATTCACTTTATTCCTTGTGGATAGGACCTTATAAACATTTTAGGGCAGGTTGAGATCTAAATGCAGATGCTTTCTATTGGCTTAGTCTAAGATGTTAGGGATGCCTCATCTGCATGTGGAAGGACTTCAGGTGTTGTCCTTATATGACTGATTGCCACAGTCCTCTCAAGGGGCTGTTGTGGCCAAGTGTTTCAAGTTAGGAGTAGATTTAAATGCCAACTGTTCTCAATTATGAGAAGTGCCAGGGTTCCTGAATCTTCTAGACCTAACCAGGTTTTCTGTCTGGTGGCACAATCCATTGCTCCACAGAACATTTGTTGCGAGTTAAAGTAAGAGCATGGGCTATATATAAACACAGGGGCCAGAAGAAATAAACATCCCATGGTCTGTAGTCCCTTTAGTGATATGAAGGAGGTGCTGTGTTTCTGGAGAAAAGAACTGATTCTGCCATATACTGATTAGAGGACTCTGAAAATTGTCCCAAATGTTTTGTTTTAATTAATATCTTTAGTGAAGATGACAGACTGGAAAAATTCTGGTTTAGTTTTTGAGATCCAGAATACATGATCTTCTTTCTCATTATAGAATTTTAACTCAGAGCTTACTCTGCTTATATATAAATTCACATCTGGAAACAACTGATCTTTCTTGACCTCTGAGACTCCAGATAACCCCATTTTAATGTGAGGGTCATATTGAATCTAGAATCAGTTCATTTGACCCCAAACTCCCTAATCTATTAAAGAAGTGAATATTTTTGTTGTTGTTGGTCACATCGATATGATCACTTCCTTCCTTATTTTTTAAAAAAAATCACAGGTAAAGAAAAATTCACCTTGACATTTGAGGGACCAAATCTGGTACATTGTGTTGGTCACTGAAAGTGAAGTCACTTGACTGAAAAATTGTTAATTTCTGTAGGTCTGGATGGGCGTGTGTGTAAACATGCATGGACTCTCACTTTGATAGGTAATACAAAAGTAAAAATCTGAAGATGGACCCTTGCTCTAAGAATTCACATTGAGTTTTACTTTACAATCTTTCTGGATAGCATTGGATTACTGTGAACAGTTGGTTATTGGTATTGATTCAAGTTTCTTAGAACTCTGCAGGGTACTGAGAAAAACCTCAGCCAAGTGTAGATTCTTGAATGTGTTCTCAGTCAACATGGCTCACAAGCAAAAGCACTAAAGGATACAAGTACAAGTTCAAAGTTTCTGTCCAAAACACTATAAATGAAAAGCCTTACTTGGTTTGGATTCTCTGGGTCTAATCTGCCCATTTTATATGAAGTGCAGCAACCATGTGGGCCTTCAATTATAAAATGAAACTGAAAAACATATTGTTATCATATTTCTATAATTAAATATATTGGAATGTAACAATAGCCTTTTTGCTTCCAGTCAACTCTGATAATCACCCAAACAAACAAACAAACAACCCCCCCCAAAAAAAAAAACACAAAAGTTTAGGAAGATATAGAAGAAAATCAGCAATACAATAAAGTTCACTAGAGTTGAGATCCCAAACTGGCTTATGCATCGTAATATCAGTGAAGACAAGGTACACCAAGGAAGCAAATAATAATTCAAATATATTGTAAAGCAATCCAATAGAATACAATAGAACAGACTGTAGAATTGGTTAGAATATAACCATAAACATAAAGAAATGATGATATTAGACATATAACATTGTCAAAACAAAGTAAATACTATCCTTAAAGAAACAATGTACTAAAAAAGAAAAAGCTACAGACCAACTAAGACACAACACCAGCTGTTTTAAAGACTTAAGAGTTTCTGAATGTGATTTATTTCATAGGTTAGATGTTTCTAAAAATTACAAATGAATGAACCATTGTTCAGAATCTCTTGCATAATAATTTTTCTCAAATAAATGTTACTGTGGGATTATGGGATTGAGATACTATTATGTATTCATAGATCCTGTCTCTACAACTCTTTGTTTCTAATCATGTAGTCATATACAATCTATACCTTTTCTATCAGCTGAACTAATATTAAGACTTGTGACTATACCATAGCATGATCATTCCCAAGACAGAGAACTGATGCAAGGATCCTGTCACTAGGCAAACAGAGGTGGTACTCAGGGAACAGCTATAGAACTATAGACTACGTTCCATTATTTAGGACCATTAAATACAATAGAAAGTGGATTTAGGCCTAAGTACATTTTCCACAGGCTTTCCTTTGCTACCAATCTAGCTATAGAACCATAAGAACACATCTGGGTTTTGTTAGCACAAGCACTCTGTAAACTTTGGGCTCAATATTATTAAAAATCTAATTATTCCCTCAATAGAATTGCTGCCCATTAAAAGTGCTCTCATGAAATAATCAGAAGGATGTTTACAATAGATTTATCATGCAATTATCTTTCAATTAATTGACTATATGTCTGTGGACAACCTTGGTTTTTAAACTGGGTAAGAGCCAATGATCTGTCACTGCTATGGTTGGGTATGAGCCTCTGTGATCCTTCACTGTCTTCTATTCATTAATATTCTCATTGTATTTTCATTGCCCAATCCTACTCAGTTATGTAGGCACTGAGCTAACTTTCCAGCTTCGGTAGAAAATGTGTAAATAGTCATAATGTGATTGTTCAGGCTATCTCTTTGTAAATCATTTTCCATAAGTATTCGTAAAGTGTTGGATGGTAAAGGCTCTGATAGAAACAGCAGAACATGAATGACTTCGTACAAGTAAGCATGAGGTAAGTGATGAATAAAATCTATCTTAGATAGTAAAGTTATAACCAACTTACCTGGCCTTTCACCCACACAAACCTTTGTACTACTAACTGTGTGATCTTTGGAATTGCTCACAGAAGACACCCTATTTGGAAAGAAGTTCAGCAAGATGAGATGATCTATGCCCTCTTTTCAAAATGCATTGTGTAGCTTTGACTACAGAAAAGAAGGCTACTCATGGTCACAAAACAAGTTTACCATTACCGAGTCTCATCCAGTTTCTGCAATAGAATAGGTAAGTGTGCTCTCTAGGCTACTATAGATTCTATAACCAACATCAGTTTTAACACTATTTCCTGTCATTACTAGATAGTCACCTAGTAACCACAGTGAGTGTGACTATCCCATAGCTTTAGAGGACAGACTTCAAAGAAGAGCATGTCAGGTGTCATTAGATCAAGGTATCTCCTGAAAGGTTGTTTATTGGTCCACAGATGGCTATCTCCTCAGATCCTCACAGGGCATAGGAAGCAAGCCATCCCCTAATTTATGAGAGCTTTGATTACATCATGACATCCTCAGGATCATGACCTCATCTACACCTGATTACTTCTCAAGGCCCCAAAGCATTATCCCATGCAGAATCTCTTTTTTAAACATGGAATTCATTATGTAGCAAATTAAGTAAAATGAGGCTTTTATTCATGCAATTTGCTTATCTTGTCAATCTAATTCTTCATCCATAAGCATTTGGCCTAATTGGATTATACAGCTCATGCATCATTTCCTTCCCTGAAGGCAAGGTTACTATCTAAATCTTATTGCTTTAGCTAAAAATATTGCCCACAAGTATAAATGTTATATTATATGATATATGTGATTTAAATGAATAATCATCAAATAAATAGTGGTATTTCCCTCAAGATCAAATTCCATGGGTATAAATAATATAAACATAAGTTGAGTCTCACTATTATATTCCATAGACACTTAGGGAATTAATCATTTTTATTTTTGATAATTCTATAGTCCATAAAATGCAGAGTAATGATATCTACCCCAATGCCCTCTCTCATTTTTCTCCCACTCCTGCTGAGTTTTTTTCTTCTTCAAAACTAGTACCCATTCTATGTTCATGAGTTTTTGTCACTTACTGATTTTTAAAGAACATTTTAGCACAATGATGGTATCCCTTTAAAGAGGAAAATGTCTTTAACAAGTATACTTATTTCTATTAACATTTTTAAAAAGTTCTCTATTTTAGCTCCTTACATAGCTAACATACACAGAGAGAATATCCCATATAAATGGATAGCCTTTTTATAAGAAAAAATAGCAAATTTCAGCAGGTGTGAAAAAGGAAGAATCTGATTGGAATGCAGTTGAGTCATTAGCGTCACTTAATGCTTTTTTGGCAGTTATTTTGATCAAAGGAAAAAAATTGAAAACCCAAAAGTGGGTATATTAGTCACACATAGAAAGAAATTCTATTCAAGGCAATAATAGAAAAGGATGGGAGATGACTGAATGCTACAAATGGAAAGCTATAATAATCAGTACGTTTTTCTGTAAATAACAATTTCCCAGGTTGTGTATTTTACTCTTCTCCATGCTTCCTTTTTTTTTTATTATCGTTAATATGACTACTAACTTTTAGCAATGTGCCAATATAGAAAAATTAGAGTGCTGCCACCAGAGTTGACACTAGTTGACTCGCTGAAGTGCCCAAATGAAAAATTTTAAAAAGACTCATACTAAGTTTGTAGTGGTATAAGTTGCCATGTTCTCTAAACTATAGCTGCTGTTGTGTCTTATCTGATACACACTCTATAATTACATCTTTGGAGAGCATCCTTGTCTTCTTCTACTAACTTGAGCTCTTGATGATGTGAATGAGACAAGAGGGACAAATTATCTCAGTTTTCACTAAGTGAAAAAAAGCCCAGCAGGGAGGCACACCATGTTACTGTCCGTGGTCCTGAAAAGTGCAGTTTTTGTTGTTGTTGTTGTTGTTGTTGTTGTTTTAGAAAATATTGAGAATTTTATACATATAATGAAATATGATAATATCCACCTCATCTTCCTTGCCATATCTCTCAGCATGGTACCTTCCCATTTTTTGTATTTCTTTTCATGTATCTCTTCTCTTCTTCTCTTTTCTTTCTTTCTTTCTTTTTTATTTTTAGAAACACATGAATTCTGATTACGTTCCTCACATGTAAATAGGTGGCAGACCATACACAAGGTCCATGCTTTCCACTATAGCATGGAAAGACAACCAGTGAGAATATCCTCAGATGAGAACATTCTTCTTATCAGAACAGGTATTAAATTCCAATAGATTCTCAGTTAAGCCTGCTGTGAAGATTTAAAGAAATTTCAAGTCCATATGGAAATAATCTATAAAGTTCTACAATATCAAATTATAAATATCCATGTTTAGCAATTACCTTGATTTTCTAAACTAGCATAATCATTAACTACCAATAAAATAATAAATGTTCTCCAGATGTCCGTACATTTCTTACAGTAAAAATTACTTCTTTTGGAAAATATTCTCTCTCTTACTCTGTCTCTTTCTGAGTGTCATTCTGTATCTTTCTGTCCCCCCCTCTCTGTGTGTGTGTGTGTGTGTGTGTGTGTGTGTGTGTGTGTGTCTTTAGTATCCTTATAACTTAACTCAAGATAAAAGTTCTATCCAATTTCTGGATTCATTAACATTTTAATGGCTATTTTTAAAGGAGTTCTGCAAGTCAAAAATCTAAACAACTGCATTTTAACATTACAGAATAGAGACAGTAAAACCAATCAAATTGTTAGAAAGGAGGTGGCATTCCTATCTGCTATATTCAGTCTAAGTGAGGAAAGAAGAAAGTATTTACTCACAGTTCCCATGAGAGGATAAAAAGGAAAGAGCAGAGGCAAACGGAGAATGGGACAAGAGAGGCGAATTGCTCCACTCTAACAGAGATGGATGTCCTAATATGGTCTGCAGTGTCAGACACTGGATAGAAACTCCTTCTCAGTTTCTACTGGAATTTGGTAACCAGATAATTGGAGAACTAAGAAAGTTATAAATAAATATGGGTAGAGGCTGTTGCATATATACATATACATACACATATTCACATATATGTGTGTGTCTGTGTGTCTGTGTGTCTATGTGTCTGTGAGTCTGTATCTGTGTGTTTGTGTGTGTGTGTCTGTGTGTTTGCATGTCTGTATATACTGACAAAATATTTTTAAATAGATAATTATTTGAACACTATAAAAATTACATATCAGTGTTAAATTTTTAAAGTAACTAAAAATATGTAATTCAAATACATAAAAAATGAAATCTATTGTAGTTACTGTTGTTAAGAAACTTTCAGGCTACTGCATGTGAAGTTAAACCATTAATTCCTTCTGAGTTTTCTATCATATTCTTTAAAATGTCCTCTGTCATAATAATAGAACAAAATATGACATTTAAATATTAGATACAAGATTTTCTTGTACTTCATATTAATAATGGTTTGTCTTTTTCATATAATGTCATCTTTGAACCTATATTAATATATCAGATGATAAAGATCAATTATTTACATTTGATTATGCTTTAAAAGTGTTATTTTTGAGTGGCATATTTTCAGAAATCACATAACACTGATTGTCTCTTTCAGATGGGATCTTGTTGAGTAGCCCTGAATGGACTGGATCTTATTATTTGGATCAAACTGGATTTGAATTGTAGTTACCCACTTCTCTCTCCCTAAAATGCTGGAAAAATAGGCATGCACACTTATGCCTGACTTGTAACAAAGATTTTATACCATCTAAAATATGAAATCAAATATTTGTAAATAACGACTTCAGATATGTTATATTAACTTCCAAGCCTCATGAAATCAGTAGAGAAAGGAATTGGGAAAGAAAGGGTTAACAGAAGTTGTAGAGGAAAAGGATAAGACATGATGGAGCAAATAAAAATACAATATATTGTCTATGGCATAAAATGGTCAAAACTCCAAGTCTTTTTTTTTTGTGCATTCGATAGTTTAAAATATAATAATGTATTTTAAAAATAATTGTCCTAATCTCTCACATGAGACTTTAAAAATATTTTATTACTCAGATAATAACTCCACATAAAATATGGGTTTTTTTTTTTGTTGTTGTTCTTACTGAAGTGAACAATGACATCTATAGTCAAGGTGGCCAATGACAAAGGCATAAGTAAAAACAAAGTTTCATAAACTGATAGAATATTTGGTGTGTGATAAATGTGTCTAGAGAGTTAAGTTAAAGCATAAAATAGTTTGATATGTATTGATACATTCAATACCATGAAAATTCACATGTAAAATGAGTTTTGATTATATTTCTTAGACCTAATCTACTCTGTCCTTGAGGGTAGGAAAACAATTCTTTGTCTCTATATTTTCTTTGACGACTAAAGTTTGTGCTCTGTCTTTTCTGTGGTAAGAGAAACCCACATACAATAGGGGAACTTAACAACACTTTGAATTGAATGAGCATGAATAAAACGGACCATTTAAATTTAAATATAGATAATAGATAAAGATTTTTAAAATGGTGTTCTCTCTCTCTCTTTCTCCCTCCCTCCCTCCCTCCCTCCCTCCTTCCCTCCCTCCCTTCCTTCCTTCCTTCCTTCCTTCCTTCCTTCCTTCCTTCCTTCCTTTCTTCCTTCCTTCTTTCCTTTCTTCCTTCCTTCCTTTCTTTCTTTCTTTCTTTCTTTCTTTCTTTCTTTCTTTCTTTCTTTCTTTCTTTCTTTCTTTCATTCTTTTTGCTTAAGATGTAAAAGGACTCACCGGTCAACAAAACAGAGAATTGATGTTGCTTCATTGGGAATGTGGCAACGCATTGGTAGAATTCATTCTCCAATATTTTGAGCAGTGTATGCCTTTAGACACATATTATTTCCTGTATGTAACACTAAATAAGCTTTATGGCTATGTGTCCTGGTGTTCCCAATTCTTAGACTTTCCATCATGATATGCTCCATTGTCACCAAGCTATGTGCCTTTTCAGAGCCTCATTTGGAGGAGTTGTGGATGGATCATGGTGAGCGGGATAGTGTAATATAATCAGTGCACACTGGAGCATGAACTATTTTACAATGCCCCATAGACAACTGCAGCCAAAGAGATAATGCAGAATAGAAACTAAGACGGAGTGAATGACTTCTACATATTATGGAGAAACTTTTTTCAGTTATATTTTTAGATACTTTTCAGAGTACAACAAATGAGTTTCTTTGGTTCCTAATAAAAGGCAGAGATTATCAATGCAAGCAGAAATCCTTTTAGTGTGGGCATAATCTTGTACATTCTGCAATTTTCTGGGTCCATTTATTTTGAGTATTAGAAGTTTTTATTCACTTGTCAGAATAGCCTGTGAGAATTAACTCACACTAGCAGAAACCCTTCTCAGGAATTATACTCATGAATGCGCTGAACTTTTCATTATGACATAAGCTAGATATGAGATCCTGCATATAAAATATAGGGCAGATCATTTATTAATTAACATGGAATATATAAACAAATAGACATAAGAACATTATATGAACATATATGGGTATAATGTATCTGTTATGTTATTTATGCCTTTCTTCAACAGTAAGGGGAAAACTAGAATCATTGAATATATCACAGATACCAAGACCTTTAAAGGTTATTGTCAAGACTAGTAAATAAATTAAGAATGTATTAGAGTGGTAGATAAATTCAGATGTCTGCTTGACTGGTTTCTGATAAGCAACACACATAATTTGGGAAAATTATATTAGAAGAAAGAGAGGGGGAGAGGAGGTTCTATAAGGTTTTTGAATTACCTGGTTTTACATTTTCATGGGTTATGATGACAAATTTTAGGTGTCAACTTGGTTGCTCCTGGAATCAACTAAAACCCAAGCTTCTGGGCACTCCTGTAAGTGATGTCCTCAATCATATTATTTGAAGATCTACCCTAAATGGAACCTTCTGGGCGGCAGACAAGATAAAAGAAATATAGAATAAAGAAATATTGCTTTGTGTCTGCACATTTCATCACTCCTATTACTCTGACAATCCCTCCCCAGTGATAATAACAACTTCCAGATAGCCTAAAGACCATCAGATCTTTTAGTCTTCAGTGTCAGGCTGCTTGGATCAATTAAGTCATCTAGCCCTGAGGACTGAGAAAGTACTTTGTTCTCTGAATCTCCAGTGTTAGACAGTTATTATTGGACTATCTTGATTATATCCTATAAGCCAACCTAGTACATGCCTTTCAGTAAACACACACACACACACACACACACACACAAACACACAGGGAGAAAGAGAGAGACAGAGAAAGAGAGAGACAGACACAGAAACACAGAGACACAGAAACACAGAGACAGAACCAGAGAGAAAATAGAATATTCCTTTAGGAATGCAAAATAATATATGAAGTAAGATGTCAATAGTAAATTTGGAGATTTTTTTTCTTTTTTTAGTGTGAGGTTTGTGTCACTATAATAATTACCTGAGATACTCAATTACACAGTTTCACCTCCATCTCAAGACATCAGAAGTTCTATTCTGTGGCCAAAAAAAGAAAAGGGTCAGAAATTTCCAGAAAACTGAATTCAACACTAACACAATTATCATGCCTTCCTTTTGTGAACATTCTATTTTATGTATAAATATAATTCTCTTTTGATTTGCATTAAAGCTTTTTGTGTGCAAGCCCCGATTCCCCAGATGAAAGGAAATGGTTTTTCTTTGTTCACATTTATATTTAGCAACAGAACATAAGACTGCTCGGCTAGGACAATTGTCTTTATTCTCTCTTCTAACTGGAGACTGATCCAATTATCAATGAAATTAGCAGAGCCAAAAGAACTAGACTAAAGCTTTCATAATTATATCAAGCCAATCCCTTGACTTCTCACTGCTGCCTGTCACCAGTACACACAATGGCACACATTTAGTTGGAAAGAAGAACCTTGTTCTTTATTTGTAAGTGCTGACACTGCAATACTCCCTGAGCCCCAGAAATAATCTCCTCTTCTGATGAGTGCCGTTCTCTGGGGCTGGCCATTTGATGTATCAGGATAACCCAGGATTGAGAGTTAAAAGGTTTTCAATCTCTTGGCTCTGTTGATTCCTAGATATGGAATCTGGGCAAATATGGCTCGCTTTTTTTTTTTTTTTTTTTTTTGAGGAAAACCAGAAAATTGCATCGAAAGAAAATATACATTATGATTTTATATTTCTTTTTATTCTATCTATCTTGTCCTAACTTTCCTGAATCTGCATCCACTATAGCTTGACTTTTCTATGGCATTGTTAGCATATGGCAATGTCATTGGTATAGACATGTATGAGGTTACAGTAGCTTTAAAATGTAGAAGCTGATATTTTTTACAGCACCTGGGAATTCTGTCTCAATACTGCATCATGTAGGAATTCACTCTCCAGTGGAACCCCTGATGGGTTTCATAACACCTTTCATTTCCCACCAAGGTGTTTGGGTATCCCCAAAAACAACCTTACCTGTAAGCACCCTCTAGGAAGTATCTCAGTTAAGAAGCAGCAACTGCTTAAACAGATAACACACATGCTTCCTTGCATGGGCTATACCTGAGGACCGATGGATGGTGAGTTTGGTGACCGATGGATGGTGAGTTTGGTGACCGATGGATGGTGAGTTTGGTGACCGATGGATGGTGAGTTTGGTGACCGATGGATGGTGAGTTTGGTGACCGATGGATGGTGAGTTTGGTGACCGATGGATGGTGAGTTTGGTGACCGATGGATGGTGAGTTTGGTCATGAAGGATTCTGCTGAGTTTGGTAATTTTGAACTGAATGTTCCCTTTGATCTAATCTATGGTAGTTTAGGCACACCTTATCTGAAGTGCTTTTAAAAAGAAACATTTGTATTTTAGGTTTCTTTTTAGATTTTGGAATAAAATTTTTATATATAATAAGATAGTTTAGGATCTAAGTTTAATCACACACATACACACACACACGTGCACGCACACATACACACACACACACACACACACACACACACAGATTATACACAGACCCTGAAGCAATTTTTGACTAAATTTGTAGTGTGCCTGTGTTGTAGCTAAGACCCAGTTTTAATGTAGGATCAGATTTTCTATTTTATTCTTGTGTTATGCTCCTGCTCCAAATGCTTTCAATTTGGGACATTTTAGATTGGGGATTTGGAGTAGGAAATTCTTAGCCTATACATGATCATCATCTCAGTAGCATTCTCCTCTACAGCATTCTACTATATTAATCCCGGCAGGAATCATGTCCACAAAGATTGACCTCAGGTTAGCCCTGAGAAATAATCTATTTTTCCTATCTGATTTCTGATATTTTCCTTTTTATCTCTAATTTCAAATACTCACATCTTTCTTGCTTCAAATACATCATGAAAGCAGTCTCTGTCATAAATGTAAATTAAATGAGGCATGTTTTACCTCAATATACACACTTTGCTATACAGTTTTTTTTTAAACCATATCTAATATAAAAGATTACTTACAAACAATTTAGCATAACGTAAGTCACTTACCACATGGACATTTCTTATGGCATTAGTCTCTACTCAGGCCATATCAGAATCTCATTGTTTAGGTGCACGATGAACGTTAGGCATTGAAATTGTACCTCTCAGATATATTCCCACTTTAGAGAGTATCATACAGAACACTTGTAAAGGTGAAGATACCTTTCTACCAAATACTTTTATAAATTGAAACTGGTGATCTCAGAGAGAGAAGGAGCTAATTCAGAAGTGTAGCGATATTGACAAATATCAGCAAATCACTAAACACCTCTGAGAATAATACTTTCTTAATATACTGAAAAAATAATTGAGAAAAAACAATATTTTATCTATATTTCATACATTAATAAAAATATTTTCCCATATCAAAAACAATGGTATCTACTCAGCCCAGGTTTATGCCTCCTATGAATACAAGTGTAACTACAATTAAGCAGAAGGCCAGGGGAACATGTTTATGATTGTTACTTTTATTTATTATACATTTTCTCAAAATCTCTGCTCCCAAATTATGTTCTCATTTTTATGGCCTCATTTTAATTGACCTTGATTCAGTATTAATTATCTGAGTTTCAGAGGCTTCTATCCAGAATCCTAAGAATTACTCAAATCTTCAATGTGTTCCTCTATTTTTCCTGCATCTCTGGCTTAACGTTGCATCTGGTCTTCATCTCTGAGCTAAATCATCTCTCTACCCAAACACACAGCATTCTAGCAAAGTCTGTCATCTCTATTGATGGGTCTGTCGGCGTAGGAAACAGTATCAGAAACTAAATCACCTTATGGATACACACACACACACACACAAATGAGATGACCAACAACTCAAAAGAGAGTTTCTAATGTCTGGTGTTGGGGTTTTTATTAAGTGGTCTATAGCTTGTGGGCAAGGCATTGTCAGACAACTCCTTTATTTAAGAAAGAGAATGGAAAGATACCAGAGGAACAAGGAATTTGTTGTATGTTTGTGTTTCTTATGAATATCAGAAGTTATACCCATGTTATCTCAGCAACATGGTTTCCTAAATATGATCTGAATGAGAACATCACCTGTAGACAAGCCAATATGGATGGGGAAACTCATAGAGCCTCAATCCTAGACAAAAATCTGTAGGCAACTAAGGAATATTGAGACCCAGAGAAATCATCTTCCTCAGGGAAGATCACACAAACCAGTTATACAATACCAAATCATCAGCTTTGAGAACATATGCATACAAGTAATACCTATTGAGAATGGCTGTATTTATGTATTTTGAAAATATATGTATATTTATATATTAAGGGTGTGTGTGTGTGTGTGTAATAACAATTAGCAAGAAATAGCCCATGAATTTGAAAGAGAGCAAGGAGGGTTACATATACATAGCAGTGTTTGCAGGGAGGGAGGGAAGAAGAAAATGAGGTAATTATTCTATAATCTCAAAATTTTATTTTAAAATTTCACTTATAATAGTCTGTATAAAAGTTATATATTACAAAATAAATTACTATAACCAAAGGTAGTTAAATATCTCCCAAATCCTGAGATAACATGACTAAGTGGTTAAGGTAACTATGGAAATATGAGAAGTTACTAAAGTTGACTAAAAAGAGTTATGGCAGAGAGAACTTGCTTGCATGACAAAATCCTAGCACATTCTTCAAATTATAATCATGTTTGAGAGAAATCTTATTTGCATGGCAAACATCAGAACATCAGAACAAACATTGGTGTAAGGGACTTGGTGAAGATTCTGCCGGAAGAAACAGGAGCCAAGGGAAATAGGTGACTAGCAGGAGCTTGTATGTGGGCTTCCACAAGAAGCTTTATAAACAGGTTTGCTTTTGCTTTGTCACTCTTAGTAAAATAAGCACTGCATCTACACTAAATGGAAAGGTGCACTAGGGAAATAGAGAAGTTTTCTTTAGCAGAAGAGAGAGACAGAGACAGAGACAGAGAGGCAGAGATAGGGGTAAGAGAAGAACAAGAGAATGATTTTTAACAGAACCGGTATGTAGGATTCAGACAAGGGGTCTTAAGCCAGATGGTGATCCTGCCAACAGTCAGCAGCTAAAGGAGTTGGCAGGCTCCAGGAAGCAGGTGTGTTTGGCTGTAAAACAAACATTACCTGCCAGGCCTGGCAACTTCCCAGATTCATGTGCACCACCCAGGCATGTGGAGATTCTGATAAAGAGAGACAGAGCACTGGAGAGGTGGGTGGTGAGAATTGGGACCCAAGGACACTGTGTTGTCTCACTCAACCTCAGGGCCCTCAGGCTCTCTCTTACTAGGACTACAGAAAACAACCTGTAGTGCAGTATTTGCTTCCCTTGGTCAGTTTTAAGGGATAAGATAATCATCACGGAGAGTTTATCATCATAATGAGAAGGGGAATTCTGCCAGTTAGACCCATTGCTTACAGACTTTGACTGCTTTTCTTGAGCTTCTTTATTCTTCTCTAAAAGGGTTAGAATTCGCAAGACCAAGGGCTTCTCTTCCTATTGATGGCCGACTAGGCCATCCTCTGCTACATATGCAGCTAGAGACAGGAATCCCACCATGTGTTTTCTTTGATTGGTGGTTTAGTCCCAGGGAGCTCTTGCAGTACTAGTGAGTTCATATTGTTGTTCCTCCTATAGGGCTGCAGACCCCCTCAGCTCCTTGGGTTTTTTTCTCTAGCTCCTTCTTTTGGGAACCCTGTGTTCCACCCAATAGATGACTGTGAGCATCCACTTCTGTATTTTCCAGGCACTGGCATAGTCTAACAGGAGACAGCAAAGATTCTATGCCCCAGTATAGGGGAATGCCAGGGCCAGGAAGCTGGAGTGGGTTGGTTGGGGAGCAGGGGAGGGTGGAGGGGATAGGGGATTTTTGGAGAGGAAACTAGGAAAGGAAATAGCATTTGAAATGTAAACGAAGAAAATACCTAATTAAAAAATATTGTCATTAAAAAAGGGGGGGGGGTTAGAATTCAATTGTAACACATGTGACCATGAAAGAACATTTGGTCACAGTATGTGCTGAGTAGATGGCTAGTCACCTCTTGTCTTGGATATTATGTAGGGCCTTTGTTTATCTATCCAGGTAGGGTCATGGTTTCCCAATTAGATTTCTTCTCACTCTGTGAAAAGTTTATCTGACCTGTGTTTCTTTTCTCTGTAATCATGAAATTGCTGTGATATAGAAGTTTTGTGAAACAAAACACTTCCTGGGTAGACACAACATATATCTACTCACCCCAGATAGGGATCCTATGACAGACCATAATACAGATCCCATCAAAGTCCAACTTTGTGAACTAATGAGTTTTATTGGAGTTACTTATGAGAATATGGATGAAGGATTTCTTAAAGGAGAAAAAAAAAAGACTCACAAAAAATCCAAGCCCATCCAAGTGTGTGTGTGTGTGTGTGTGTGTGTGTGTGTGTGTGTGTGTTTGTGTGTGTGATAGCTCACAAAGGCTGAGAAACCTGGAGTACACTGCATAGCTCTTAGGCAGTTCAACACATTAGAGAGTTTCCTTTTCAAGTCTCTGCTCTAGACACAATTTGCAAAACACAAGAAAATCGAGAAGGAAGACCAGCGTGTGGATACTTCATTCCTCCTGTGACTAGGAAACAAAATACCCATGAAAGGAGTTACAGAGACTAAGTTTAGAGCTAAGATGAAAGGATGGACCATACAGAGACTACCCCACCAGGGGAGATCCATCCCATAATCAGTCATTAAACTCAGACACTATTGCATAGGACAGGTAGTGCCTACTTAAGGGACCCTGATATAGCTGTCTCGTACAGAAGTGGATGCTCATATCATCTATAAGATGGAACACAGGGCCCACAATAGAGAAGCCCAGGAGCTGAAGGGGTCTGCAACCCTAGAAGAGGAACAACAATATGAACTAACCAGAACCCCCATAACAGGTGTCTCTAGCTCTACATGTAGCAGAAGATGGCCTAGTCGGACATCATTGGGAGGACAGGCCCCTTGGTATTGTAATCTTTATATACCCCAATACAGGGGAACGCCAGGGCCAAGAAGTGGGAGTGGGTGAGCAGGGGAACAGGGCGGGGGGGGGACTTTCAGGATAACATTTGAAATGTAAACTAAGAAAATATCTAATAAAAAAAAATAAAAATAAACCTCTTCCAGGTAGCTTGACTGATTTCTGTATCTTCTAAGCAGCTGGTCTGGTCTCAGAATCTTCTTTGCACTTTGGTTTGACTGAGAGTCTTCTTTGCTTCTTAGGTTTTTTTTGGGGGGGGGGAGTCTGAGAAAGACTTAAAGTTTTTATTGTTTACTTTGACTTAGAGGGACCTAGTGAATCTTGTAAGTTTTAGGGACTTCCTGAAGCTCTTTTGAGTTTTTTACCCTCCCATTTAAGGATCTTCTTAAAGGATTGAATGCTTCAATATAGGAGAAAAGTGTAATAATTCAAGCAAGAAGAGAGGAATTATATAGGAGGAGTACTGGTCAAGATATCAAGAGAGTTAAACATGGATGTTTCAATTTGTAATAAGGACACATACTCCACTATGTTCATAGCAGCCTTATTTATAATAGCCAGAAGCTGAAAAGAACTCAGATGTCTCTCCACAGAAAATGGATACAGAAAATGTGGTACATTTACACAATGGATTACTACTCAGTAATTAAAAACAATGAATTCATGAAATTCTTAGGCAAATGGATGCATCTGGAGGATATCATCCTGAATGAGGTAACCCAATCACAAAAGAACTCACATGATATGCACTTGCTGATAAGCAGATATTAGCCCAGAAACTTAGAATACCCAAGATACAATTTTTATTTATTTATTTATTTATTTATTTATTTATTTATTAGATAATTTTTTCATTTACATTTCAAGTGTTATCCCATAAGTCCCCTATACCCTCCCCTGCCCTGCTCCCCTACCCACCCACTCCCACCCTGTGTTCTGCCCTATAGATGATTGTGAGCATCCGCTTCTGTATTTGTCATGGACTGTCAAAGCCTCACAGGAAACAGCTATATCAGGGTCCTTTCAGCGATTGTAAAACATATGAAACTCAAGAAGAAGGAAGACCAACATGTGGATACTTCGCTCCTTCTTAGAATGGGAAACAAAATACCCATGGAAGGAGTTACAGAGACAAAGTTTGGAGCTGAGACAGAAGGAAAGACCATCCAGAGACTGCCCCACCTGGGGATCCATCCCATAAACAACCATCAAACCCAGACACTATTACATATGCCAGAAAGATTTTGCTGACAGGACCCTGGCATAGCTCTCTCTTGTGAGGCTATGCCAATACCTGGCAAATACAGAAATGGATGCTCACCGTCATCCATTGGATGGAACACAGGGCCCATAATGAAGTAGTTAGAAAAAGTACCCAAGGAGCTAAAGGGATCTGTAACCCTATAAAAGGAACAACAATATGAACTAACCAATACCCCCCAGAGCTGTGTCTCTAGTTGCATATATAGCAGAGGATGCCCTGATCAGGCCATCAATGGGAGGAGAGGCCCTTGGTATTGCAAAGATCATATGCCCCAGTACAGGGGAATGTCAGGGCCAGGAAGTGGGAGTGTGGGTGGGTTGGGGAGCAGGGTGAGGGTGGGGGAGGGGGAGGGTATAGGGGGCTTTGGGGATAGCATTTGAAGTGTAAATGAAGAAAATATCTAATAAAAAATGCCTTAAAAATAAAATATAATAAAAGAGAGTCAAGCACTTTCCTGTTCTCTCTCTAAGTAATATAACAGTCTCATCTCTTGATTTAAATGTTCTCAACTGTATTGGTCTATATTCTCTAGAGGGACAGAATTGAGGTAGAGGAAGACAGAAGAGATAGGGAGAATAAAGGGGAAGGATAGCACACCAAGGAAATTGCTCACCTAATATATAAAGATTAATATGTCCCATGATAGCATTGGGTATATGGTAGACTCAAATGGCTAACTGTTTATGTCTTATCCTGAATGTCAGTTTCCAGACTCAGGAAGTATCAGTGCTTCCCTTCAAATGTAATAAAAAGAAAAGGCCTGTCCCAGATCAAGGTAGCCAGGCAACAGGTACCTCTCTACTGCTACTTACATGCAAAGGTTCTAGTGACTGGGTGAGGCCAATGCACGCTGAGAACTGTCTCAGTTATCCAGCCTACTGATACAAAGGTCAAATTCCTCATGAAGCATCCCCACAAAAGCACACAAAGTAATATGTGAACAAATGTCCGGGCACTCTATGACCCAGTCAAGTGGACACAGAATTAATGAGGACACACACCATACAACGTGAAAGGAATAGGATGAGTAGATGCAAGAAATGTAAATTTAATACCCTGGAAATCCAGTTCTATGTATTAACCTTTAAGGATGTCAGTGTCTTATTATGCTATGAAGAGAACTGGGCTTGGGCTTGCTTTCTAAGAGGATTTCAACTGGTAATGTTGAGTACAAATGGCATTGCTATGTAATTGGGTGTTTTCTATGAGTTGGGCATCTTCTAAGCGCTCCCCTACTTACTCCTTACAGGGATCCTTAGAATTGAGGCTGATTACATTCTTTTTATGAAGAAGCGTAGACTCTGAGATGTTAAACAGTGTGGCTTGGGCCATGAAGCTAGTTAGCTTAAAGACTAGAAAAAGCCTATCAGAATGCTCCAGCTTCTGATTTCCTTTATTTGTCCTACTTGCTGGTTGCCTGTCCTGTTCTTTATTGCCTTGGGACATTGCCTGGCAACCAGTAGGCACTCAGAAACACTTGAATTGGCAATGCTTGCCAGCCAAAACATTCATTTTCTTTAAAAATGTATTTCATTTATCTACTTGGGGTTTTTTTTGGGGGGGGCAGTTATCAGGCACATGCATGCCATAGTACATGTGTGGAAATCAGAGAACAATGTATGGGAGACATTCCTTTCCATCATGTTGGTCCCAGTTATCAAAGTCAGGGTGTGAGGCTTGATAGCAACTCCCTGGTCTATCTCAAGGGACCCTCATTCTCTCGTCTTTCCTTTTAACTTTTCTCGTACACTTTTCTTTTTTAGCCTTTCTCATACCAGAATAACTGGACAACCTTCCCCCACTTTTCATCAATTTCTGAGTCTGTCTAACATAATTAGCAGATTATTAATGATAAAAGTTTTCTCTGATGAGAGATGAATTTTTTTCTAGAATATGATATTTTCTCTAAGGTATAAAAAAAGACCCTAGAATCCCACCCTCTTCCATCCCAAATGTTTGTGTTTCATGTCTATCTTCCCTGTGTGGGGCTCTAAAGAGCACTCATGGATATCCTTTGCTCTGTGTTATAATGCCACATAAAACATTCTGTGAAGTATACTCAGATATGATAGCCCCCTGAGCTATTGAAAGCAGAGGCCAGAGCTAGTATTTTAGCCTTCTACTCTGTGTGCATAAACTTCAGCAAAACAATCAAAAATTTAGGATATTCCCCCATCTGTAAATTGTGCATGATTTTATCTAACACATGGAGCTGCAGTGAAATTTTAATATGCTAATTCATGCAAAGTACTTTGCACAATGCTTGCTAAGCAGGGCATGAGAATGAGCAATGGTGATCTCAGAGCTATTCTCCTTGCTCAGCCTCCATTTCCATTTTACTCTATGAGAGCAGATTGGCTTCTCTAGAAAGAAAGTGTCAGGGTTCTACACTATTGTAAATGATATCCAACTTGCTATACATTTGGAATCTACATTCAAATGTTTCCCATGCCTGCTATTTGTCTAGTTGACTTGCTTTGCCCTGTTTTTGCCCCAGCAGATGCAAGAAGAAAAACTATGGACCCAAGTCATGGTCAAATCAATTTATTTATCAAGCAATTTTATTTATTTATTTTTATTTATGTAAAGGGGATGTCTCTCTTTAAAGGTAGGGTTCAAGATATCAGCATTGTACGTGGGTAAAATAGGGTTTTTATATGTCAGGAATACAGAGTTTCCAAATGGCAGATTTGGCAGGCAAATTGGCAAGGTTATAGAAGCAGAACACAAGGTGGTCAAAATAACCTTCTGAAACAAAGACATGGATGAAAGGTGGTCATAAAAAGACAGTCATAGCAAGGTGGACATAACAGATAATGTCTTTTGAAACAAAGGTACAGGTGCTCTTACCTGGAACAGGCAGTACAGAATCATTTGAAGTTAAGATTATAGGTGGGCATATTCTAAAATCCTCAGGAAACATTTATTTACAAACAGGACTGAATCTAGTTTTTCTTTACTATAAGATGATATTCATGCCTAAAAATAAAGCACTCCCCTACTTACTCCTTATACAGTTCCTTAGAATTGAGGCTGATTACATTCATATTAGGTAAAGAAGCAGAGACTCTGGTTTCTTTTTTGTTGTAGGGAGCCCAGCAGAGGTGTCCATTAAGATACAGTGTATAGCAAATTGAAATCTTTATTCCAGCCAGCTAGAGATACACTGTGGTATTAAGGACTGTCTTAGGGTTTCTATTGCTATAAAGAGAAACCCTGACCACAGCAACTTATAAAGACAAGCGTTTGATTGAGGCTGCCTTATAGTTCAGAGGTTTAGTTCATTGTCATCATGACAGGAAGCATGGTAGGACACAGGTAAACATGGTGATGGTGCTGGACAGGTGGCTGAGAGTTTTACATCTGGAACCACACACAGATAGCAGGAAGAGAGAGAGATGGGAGAGGAGAGAAGAGAGGAGAGAGAAGAGAGGAGAGAGGAGGAGAGAGGAGAGAGGAGAGAGGAGAGAGGAGAGAGGAGAGAGAGAGAGAGAGAGAGAGAGAGAGAGAGAGAGAGAGAGAGCACTTACTACTGGGCCTGTCCTGATCTTCTGAAACTTCATCCCCCTCCCTAGTGAGACATTTCAACCAAGGCCACATCTACTCCAACAAGGCCATAGATCTTAATCCTTTCAAACAGTGCCAATTGCCAGGTTCCTATTGGGACCATGTTCATTCAAATCACTGCAGGTGTTCAAGTGTAGTACCAAATGTTTATATAAAAGTGTTTTGGTTTTTTTTTTAAGCAAAGCTGCATTCTGGTATCTCACTTGACAGGAAACAGTAATTTAACAGAAGTTAAAATAAGTTAGCTGGGGCATTTTGACCTAAGGTTCTTATCAAGGTGGTCAAATTCTAGTTAAATCTTAAATGGCCTCAGTAAGAAGACAAAATACAGGAACCACTGACCACTGTGCTGACCACCCCTATCACATACACTCACACAACAAAATACTCAAATCTTGTAATTCTCTCTTCTGCATTGCCTACACTAACTGTCTGCCACCCGTATGAACTGTCTTATTCATACTTACAGTTCTTTTTCTTCCTTCCTTCCTTCCTTCCTTCCTTCCTTCCTTCCTTCCTTCCTTCCTTCCTTCCTCCCTTTCCCCTTCCTACTTCCTCCCCTCTCCCCCTCTTATTTGTATTGGTAGGTTAATTGTCCCATTTTACCTATTCCAAAGTGACTCCAATATGCAGAAATCATAACACTTGGAAATTGCCCTGAGGTCTCACAATGTACAACTCATTTAGAAATCTCTGGCTCTTTCATGTTTTCTTAATGACCTTCAATTGCTCACAGGATGTATAATTTATTCTGACCCTATATTCACTAATCTTCCTTTCTCAAAATAAATATTAACTCAGCTGATCTGCTAAAACAAGCCCAAATCAAGTCTCCTAACAAATGAACTCAGACAGAAACAGAATGTTGAGAATATGAGCATTGGGAAATTATCTTTATTAGAAAATGAAGGTTCAAATCTCCCCTTGCCTTGAGACTTTTTGTTCAACATAGTTCAGCAAAGGGTTGCACAAACTATCTACAAGCAATGGTAGTGTTATATGGGACAGATATTGACGTCCTGGGTAGAAGGCATAACAGTAGAACTGTATTTAAATTCTACCTTTACTCTTGACTAACTGTGACTATCAGGAAAGTCATTCTAAGGCTCAGATGAAGAGAAATGGTAACACACTGAATTATCAACAATAACCTTCTATTCCCCAACCTGCTCCCTGACACACAGTTTACACTAAAAATTTCTTGTATTTTTCTAAGATAAAAGAGTAGAATATTAGGGGTGGGGATGCCATCATTATAGAATATGCTTATCTCATTTCAAAGGGAATCTGCTGTTCTATTATCCGCAAACATGTAGGTTCAGTTGTACATGAAGACAATGTCACAGTCATTTTCATCTTGACTCATTCCAGCCTTGGTATGACAATCCCACTCTTGGTTGCTATCAGCACAAGGAACTGGAGGAGGAAGCCTTAAGATCTCACTTCATCATTGAAAAATATTTTTTTGGTTTGTGATTTTGAATAGAAATGTAATTGGATGTATCTCTCCTCCACAATAAGGCCACTGGAGTCATCTAGGCAATAAAAGAAATATGTTGACACACCAAAATCTAATGTACTGTCCAATATCAATATTTAGGAAGAGAACAAAGCCCATATAAAGGACAGTGGAGACAGAACTCCAGGGTTTTTTTTTGTTTGTTTGTTTTATTTGTTTGTTTTATTTTGTTTTTGTTGTTTTTTTTTACTAAATCAAACATAGGGATGTCACTGTGATGCTTTGAATGAGAACTTTCTCCCACATACACTCAGATATTTCTGTTTAGTCCCCAGTTAATGAATTATTTGGAAAGGATTAGGAGCTATGACCTTGTTGCAGGAGGTATGGCACTGTTGTAGATGTGGTGCTGGGTGTGTGGAACTTTGGATTTCAAAAGCTTACACCAGGCCCAGAATCAATCTCTCTCTCTCTCTCTCTCTCTCTCTCTCTCTCTCTCTCTCTCTCTCTCTGTTGGTCTCTCTCTGTTTCTTTGTCTGTATTTCTCTCTGTATCTCTGTCTCTGCCTCTCTCTGTCGCTGTCTCTCTCTGTCTCTGTATCTCTGTCTCTGTCTCTGCCTCTTTCTGTCTGTCTCTGCCTCTGTCTCTCTCTGTATCTCTGTCTCTGTCTCTGTCTCTCTCTGTATCTCTCTGTCTATCTCTCTGTCTCTGTCTCTCTGTCTCTCTCTCTCTCTCTCTCTCTCTCTCTCTCTCTCTCTGCCTCTCTCTCTTCCTCCTAGCCGTGGACAAATATGTAAAGCTCTCAGCTACTTTTCCAATACCATGCCTGGTGGAGGGCTACCATGCTCCCTACCACCTACCATGATGCTAATAGACTAACTGTCTGAAACTGTATTCAAGCTCCAAATTAAACATCTTCTTTTATGAGTTATCTAGGTCACAGTGTCTTTTGTCCTCAATAAAACAGCAGTCGACACAGTCTTCTAGAACACTCTGAGAAATGGGTGTGTGAGTTTCCTGTATTGGATTGCATTCCAAGAAGAGACGATGAACTCATCTCATGGATTCTCTTGGATAAATAGATTAAGAGAAGAAAGCAAAGCCTGCCAGGAAAATATTATACAGGTGTTAACTGTAGACATGAATGACGTTTGAATGAAGGTTATGATAGTTCATTTGGATTGTT
Organism: Mus minutoides; assembly: GCA_902729485.2. Lineage (NCBI taxonomy): Eukaryota > Metazoa > Chordata > Mammalia > Rodentia > Muridae > Mus > Mus minutoides. The sequence goes on along the minus strand of LR752301.1, from coordinate 43,148 downwards.
GATTTAACTAGATTTAGAGTCACCATGGAATTATCCCTCTTAGGGTAGTTCAGAAAAGATTAACTGGTGGAAAGAAGATACACCCTGATATGGATTGTATTATCCAATGCACTGAGGTCCTGGAGGAATAGAAGAAAGTAAGGTGAGTTGAGCACCAGTATCCATCTCTCTTTGTTTCCTCACCACAGACATATACTGTGATACCTGGTAAGGAAAAGAAGTGGGTAGAGATGAGCAGACCCTTTTTGCAACACTGCATTGAGCAGGGAACCATGAGACAATGCAGAACAACTAAACACAGCTTGTTGCAGGAATTTAAGAATATCCCACACATCCAAGGATGAGAATAAGTATACACTGCACTTGGTAGGTTTAGAAAAAATAAAAATAAAAAGAGGCCATAAAGTTGGGGCAGAGGGACGTGGGGTCTGATTCAGGAGGAATTAAAGGCAGTGAATGATTTTGATCAAAACTCATTTTATAAAATTCTCAACGAATTCATTTAAAATGAGAAATAAAAGAGTGGCTCAATGATAAAGTAATATTACTACTCGGCAGTGTAGGAGGACTCGGATTCTCCTTGTTGTTCCCACTGAATAGAGTGTGCTGCTTGCTTCCCTCCCATTGATGAGACAGTGTCCAATGCTAATACTTCAGAGCAAACCAGATAGATCGCTAAGTCCTTAGTATGCTAAGTACTATTACTATATCAGCCTCTGTCATAGATGCTTCCAGGGGTAAAATCACAATATTCTCACACCTCATTCAGTGAATGCGAGCTGGAAGAGTTGGCTGTGGCCCTTGAGGAAGTATTCACTGAAGATTGTTGGAAAGGGCAAAAACATTGCAGAGGTGTAAGACCGTTCTTCTGTATCTAGACAAAGTCAAAAGCAACTGAGGCAATTATGGAAAAGTTACAAATGCCTTAGAAATCGTCAAGGAAAATAATTTGTTTGCCCTTCACGCGGACGTTCAAATGCAGCCTCTATAAAGCATCATTAAACCTGCATGGGCCTAATGAGGTAACTCCACATCATCCAGTTACTAAACAAACAAAAAGGTCTGCTCTCATTTCCCAGAGAGCTCTCCAACCTACATACCTTGTCTGTGAGCTCAAATTATGGAATTAAATATTCTGACATCTTGTACCAATGTGTCTTTAAGTCCTTAACTGACAGGAGTTGAGGACAGAGGAAGCAAGAAAAGGGTATGCTAATTATTTATTTTTTTTCATCAGCAGCTACTCAGTAGTGCTGTTTTTATAAAGAGGATATGAAATAGAAACAGATTACATGGTTCTCAGCCCTTACTAAGATCAAATGATAGTAGGGAAAATGTATATAGAGAAACAGACTAATAAGAAAAAGGCAAAATTATTTAAGTGTCTGTTGGATATTTTCTGTAATTATGTACCACATTTTTTGAGACATAGTCTCACTATGAAGCTCTGGCTGTCCTAGATCTTACTGCCTAGACCAAATTCATAGTGATTCGCTGGCCTCTGCCTCCTGAGTACTGGCATAAAGGCCTGGGCCAAACACACAGCCCCATTATTCACTTTTCAAATGCAGTTTCCTGGCAGGGAAATGTGTTATTTAAAAATATCTCCTTGGGGCTAGAGAGAAGGCTCAGTCGTTATGACCACTGGCTGTTCTTTCAAAAGACCCAAGTTCAATTCCCAGCCCCTCACAACTGTCTGTAATTCCAGTTCCAGAGAATCTGACAGCCTCACACAGAAAGGCAGGCAGGCAGAACACCAATGTGCGTAGAATAAAATTAAAAAAAATATTCTCTCAAAAATCTTAGGGATATGGAAGGAGTTGTAGAAGAAAAATCAAAATATAGGACATGAAATAATTTTAGATTAATGTGTTTGTTTGCTATATAAATTTCAGAAAGTGGGCAATTAAACAGCATGTGTATGATCAATTGGATTTCTAGTGTGATGAAACTGATATGTTTGCTGTCAACTCTAGTAAATAAGTACCAAAGTCAGGAGACTAGGAAAGTTTCCCATCATGCATTTCCTTAAGTAAGGTAGTTCTTAATATAAGATGTTCAGGACCAATCATATAAGCATGATAGTCTGTAAAGTGTCAAGTCTTATGAAAAAGAGCCATTTGAATAAACCATGAAGGCTTCTAGATTTCTCAGCTACAGCTTCTGCTCTCTCTTCTCCTTTGTTCCTTTTTCACGACTACAATGTCACTGGGCTGGAAGTGTCTCTGCTTATACAATGTGACCCCCAGTTTCTTGCCCACAATTACCATACCCTCTTATTTTTAAAAAATTCATAAAACCAAAGTCCCCTATGAATAACGAAACCAAAATTCTTCCCTATTCTTCCTCCACCCATGTGTCTCACGTGTTAAGGTTTCTTTCCCTCTCTGATTTAGTGTTTGTTCTTAGTGTCATTGGTGTCCGCACTTCTCCACACTCCAAGATGGCTTGCAGTGGTTGAAACATGACAACCTTGAACATTCCAAAGAGCATTATCAATGGGGAAAAAAAAGGAAGGATGGAAACTAGCTGCTTCAGATAAGTGGACCTTTGAAAAGCATTCAATTGGAAGATTTCAGCTCAGTCAGTTGGAATACTTAATCAAAGACACAAACAATAGGAAAATGAAACCAGGCCAGGCCTATGTGCTGAAATAAACACGAAGCAACACAGACTGGCAGTCAAATGCTCTTCTCCTATCCAGGCACGCTTTGACAGCAGCTTGGAATCGGCCACGTGAAAGTGTTTACGTTCGTGAGAATTGGCTGCTACAGTAAATCACCTTGTTTGTGCTGTCCCTGAGAGTTCTTGTTAAACTCTTGCTGATGTTAATGTTTGAAAGTCTAAGGAAAGCTAATGTTTTATTGTACTTTCTGGTTTAAGTGCTTTAGAAAAAAAAAGTTTTCTTATTTCTGGGAATTCTAAGGAAGTGTCATTACAGGATGAGATGCTTCCTGAAGTAATGGTTCTTTAGACCCTATTAAAACATCCTTCCTCAGTGTCCTGGCCAGCAGCCTTCTGTACTTGTTTCCTATATTGTGTATTCTTCAAAGTGGTTTCACAGCCTCTTGCAGAGTGGTTGCAGAGAAAAAAGGCATAACTGTCAGTCAGTAGGTTTCCTTAATCTTGTAGGACCTTAGCTTAAATGGAACCTGATTCTTGGCTTAGATAAAGTAGACCATTTTATTTAGGACAATCTAGTATGAGGCAGAGTAGAAAGTACTTTTTAAAGTTTTTTTTTTTATTATTTTAATTATATGCATGTGTGTCTATGTGTATGGGTATATACTTGTGAATACTTGTGAATACTGCTGCCTTTGGAGGCACGCACTTAATCAGCATGAAGTTAGCACTAACAGATAGTTGTGATACTGTGTTATTAGAACTAAATTTTCAGTTCTTTTTCAAGAATTGTGCATACGTTTAACCACTGAGCCTTCCTGCCAGCTCATGGAGTTCACTAAAATGGGCAAAAATCACTCCTGGAAAGAATAAAGCATTTCAGAGAGATATAAGTATGGATCTCTTCAGGAAGACTCTCAGTGTACTAATAGACATATTACCATGAGTTTTAAGAAATGGTATTCTCAAACAAAAGAAAAGTCAAGTCACATCAAATATGGATATGAGCTTGTTAAGGGAGATTTGCATTTAAAATTCAGCCATAGTCATAATACCATTTTGTTGGCTCTCAACTCTGAGGGACAATTTCTCTCTCTCTCTCTCTCTCTCTCTCTCTCTCTCTCTCTCTCTCTCTCACACACACACACACACACACACACACACACACACACACACAAAGTGAGATTTTTTTAGCATGATTTCAGTGGTTCCACTTAGATAATTATAACATGACAAAGTATAAACAGGTACCACCTACTTTGCCAAGGTGGTTAGGACATGCTTTTTACTGTAAATAGGGTTTTCATAGATTTCTAGAAAATGGTAGGTTTATAAATGAGACAGGAGAAAGAGCCTATGCCATTTACATTGAGATTCTTGACTCTCACCTGGCTATAGAACTCAAATGGACTCTGGGGTAAAGGTTTGTCCCTTAATGCTCCTTGTTTTTCTAACCTGTCCCACACAAAGCAGTATTATGGGTTAGCCAATATAATTCCGGGATCACTCTTCTAAGAGGATATCATCCCAACATTTAGTAAATAAACTGGCAAAGTTGTGTATTTGGATTGAAGGATTAGGACATCACGTGTAAATAAGATGAGTAGCTAAGGGTGAGAACAGGAGGAAATGACAACACTCACGATAAAGACCTAATATAGATGCTTTGATCATTTTTCTTCTCTATTCCTAACTTCCTTCCCTTTAAAATAAAGCTTTCCCAAGGTGCTTTCTTTCTCACTTCCAAGCTTCCCTTACCCAGACTCTATGCAGTGGGCTCAGCAGGTTCAACTTCTAGTAACCGCAGCTCCCTCTCCTTAGGGTCCTAGATCTCCAGTTACTGTTTCTTTCTTGTTCAGAAGTCAAGTCTCTAAAATTCTTTCCATGGCAACCATGGCTGTTCACAACTGTGGTTAGCAGCCAGCAGTTCTGATTGATCTCATTGTTTGGTTGGCTTGGTTTTCTACTCAAGACTTCTTAAATGAACAGTTTCTCCAAGAATCTGAAATGGCTATCTACCACTGGCCTGGAAAACCCGTTTTATTATAACGGATATTTTTCTTTGATATTTTCTTTGAAGTAGAGCCCAGATGAAAAGGAATAAGCCATCTTGAACTCAGGATAATTTATGGAGCTGTCTACAAGGGAGGTGCTATGTAGGAAGAATGATATCCCTAGTTGCTCCTCAGGGAACGCCTGATGGAGTCTGAAGATATTTTTGATTTTCATATTTAGAGGGGTATTGTGTCTAGCTGTTGGAGGTCATGGGTGTTGATAAATGTCCTACAATGTATACAAAATCCCATGTCTTAGGGTTCCAAATCCTCATGACCAAAAATCAAGTTAAGGAGTAAAGGGTTTAATCAGCTTGCAAGTACACACTGCTGTTTATCACCAAAGGAAGTCAGGACAGGAACTCAAACAGGGCAGGATACTGGAGGCAAGAGTTAATAGAGATCCAGTGGAAGAGTGCTGCTTACTAGCTTGCTCCTCCTGACTTGCTCAGCTTGTTTTCTTATAGAATGCAAGACCATCAGCCTAGGAATGGCGCCACCCATAATGGGCTAAACCCTCTCACACTGATTATTAAATGAGAAAATAACTTATAGCTGGATCTCATGGAGGCCTTTATTTAACTGAGGCTTCTTCCTCTTTGACGACTCTAGCTTCTATCAAGTTGAAACAAAACCAGCCCATTCCAATAGCTTTTATTAAAATAAAACATCTGACCAAAATATCAACATTGGGGAACATCAGTTTTAGACAGTTGATTATTTTGTGTCTATCTCTCATAGAAGCTCACCTGTTAATGAGACTAAAAGTTGGTTGTGACTGTGTAGTTCTTACAGAGGCACCTGCTATAGAGGTAGGAATATAAATCATACTCATCTCACTGTCCACTACCCCAGTTACTTTAGTGTTATACATTTTCTTACTTACAAGTCCCTAAGCTTCTATTTCTCAGAATGCTTCTGAGTCTTTGCAACACTTCTGACCTACAAACTGAGAACTCCAGAATGGCAGAGGCCATAGCAATCTGAACACTCAGTAAGCTGGGCAAGGAAAACATTTAGCAAAATGCCTAGCAGCTAATAATTATTTGGCAGAACTGAGGCAGCAGTAGTAAACCAATATCAGGGTCTTCAACATTGGCAAGAAGACAGGCCACAAGAATATTCTTTGTATATGGGAGACTGAGAAAATATCTTCACACTAATAACCTACTTCCTATGTGTATACTTGTAGCTGGACTTTTGTCTATTTTGTGGGTTTCCTTTTTCTATCTCTCTTCTGTACCTTTATTCCTTCCAACTCCCAACACTAAGTAGAAAAGAAAGAAGGTTAAAGGGGGGAGGGAGTGTTATCTCCTTAGACCACTTCCGAATGATTAGGGGCATTAAGCTACTTATGGCACGTTTGATCTTTGTCATTAGAATATCTCCCATATCTCCTATCAGCACCAGCAACCAGCAACAGCAGGGGCAGCAGGGGCAGCCACCCCTCCCCCAATCAGGGCACTAACAATTTTATAGCCTCTCAAGAGTTGCCAGAATTCCACAGTATCATGCACTTGCAGAAACTATCTACAACTGAAAAAGAAAAAAAAATGCCCTGACGTGGGCATGAGGCAAATCATAATCTGTTCCTGTGGACTATCTGAAGCAGCCCCATATCCCACAGCCAGGATTAAAACAAAAAACATATTCCTATAACAGTTTGTGTTTAAAGAGACCAAGATTCTCACTACATATTCTATCGATGTTTTGTGTATTCAGTTGAAATGGACTGACTTAAGCCAAGTATGTATTTAACCTATTATCTATAACAGTAACAGTCAATCAAATGGAACAATGCAATGTTTAAGAATTAATTCACGAAACATTAAAGCAATGAAGAAACAGGGTTAAAAGTGAATACAGAACACAGAACACAGAACACAGAACACAGGCGCTATTGCTGCAAGGAAATCTGGTCCATTATCCGGGACTCAGAAGTTCAAGTATTGTGCTCCTCTAATGACTCCACTGAGCATCCTGGTGTTATCATTCTAATTTTTTGAAACCTGAGCAAACAGAAGAACAAGAAAAATTGAGTGAAGTGCTGAAGGTCACATGGATGCCAAGCCCAAAATAGAACTAATGTCTCTTGGTTTCCCGTTCAGCTGCGACCTTTTCCAATACACCTTATTTAAAGCAGTCTGGTTGGCAGTGGCTAATGGCTTTGGTATTCTTGAATCATTAATACTCCTTTCTGAGTAATACTCTTGGCAAAATTGCTTGTTTTCCAGAACGAGAAACATTTTTTTTTTTTTTGCGAATAGTGTCCATAAACAGTATTGATTCTCAATCATAAAGCAAACAGCAACCACAAAACAGCCTCACTAAAATAATTGAATAAATTTAAATTTAGAGTGTGTTTAGACTATAATCAAATAGTAGCGAAGCATATCATAGCAATATCATGAATTCTGGAAGATAGGAAAGTTGCATGAAACAAACTGAATATCAAATAATAGTTTTACAAAACTTGGAAACAGGAGTCAGACTGTTAGCTAGGGGCTTGAATTTCTGCCAGAAAATGCAGTACACTTTGGCACCTTGCCCTGACCTCACAATCCTGAGCCCTGGCTTACAGCTCATGCTACAGCCAACTCATTTCCTCGAGCCCAATCGATGGCTTTCTAATAGCTGTGCATCCTGCCCTGAATCACTTGCAAACCACTAAGATACACTTTCACTATTTATTTTCTGACTTACGACACAGAAGGGCAAGGTCAGTTGATGCTTTCCATGATCACGCCTAAAATAAAAACTTTCACTGCAGTCTTTGGAGCCGTTGTCAACCAGTGCTCAAAAAGAGAGCCATTTTAGCAAACGTGGTGGTGAATGAATTTAGTTTGTCCATAACTTTAGCATCCATACCTATATGTACATCTATCCCTCTACATACAGTAAAGATTGTCTAATTTATTAGTAATTACTTAAGGGGTCTACAGTCTTACATGTACAAAATATAGAGCCTATATAAGCTACATTTGATGAAATCCATATTAATAAAGGTTTCCTAATAACTAAGGGCTCACTTTTCAAAACTTAATAGTTATTTTATAATCAGAGTGATTATTTTTGATCATATGTTAGTGATGAGAATCCTTTCTCTGATAGGAAGGATATATATCAAGGAGCTGTGGGAAACAAGTCTGAGGTTAAAGGATAGCCAGCAAAGACAGTCTTGGTATCATAAGACAACATGAGCAGAAAGAGAGAAGTTGAGCCATAATCTGTACATTTCGGATTCAGTCTGAAATTGTTGCACATAATCTATTCACTACCTCCATTCTTCTTGATGGGCAGTATTGTCATAAGCTACTGCACTACCACAGTCACATAAACACTCACCATCAGCATCTCAGCAAACGATGAGATCAACTGAAAAGAAAAAAGCTATCCGTCAGTAAGCCAGTGACCTGGAACATCTATATCACTGTCAGTGACTGCTATCAGGCTCCCCACATGTGCTGGTATCTATTTAAAACTACGTTCTAAACCAGATATAAGTGCCTACTCTCTCAGGACTCCATGACGTGTGTGACAGAGTCAATGTTGAAATATGCCGTCCTCAGACTTACTTGTCATCAAATGCCTTGTCTGAAAATGATGAATTAGCAAACATGGTGCAGAGGGCAAACTAAACTTTGCTGACTAATTATCTGCAAGGTAGTGGAAAAGTACATGAACTGACTGACCAGTTTCTCTCCTTCTTGAACCTTTGTTACATTTCATTTACATCCTTTAAATAGAAAATTCTATTTTCAGATAATCAGTTTAAAACAAAAACTAACAAACAAACAAAAAACTACTTTCAAGTTTGTCTCAGATATTGCTTGTTGCTAAGGAACCCTTATGAGTAAGTAATCATTCAAACTGCCTTTGAAGTTAAATGTCTAATAGAAAGTAGTTGCATTTCTTCTTTATTTTTAAGGTATCTGCTTAGAGAGATTGTTTCTCTTATTAGAAAACCTGTTGGTATCAGGCAATTTTTTCCTCTTCTTTTCATTTTACATAAAAATAATTAAAAAATAACTGTGTAGAGGAGAGGCTATATGAGTCACTGGCCTTTGAAGTCTATTTATATGCACACATTCTTAAAGGCTGTGGTAGAGGAGTTTACAATTAAATTTGGAAAACAACCCAATACCTTTTCCTTTTCACCTACTTAAAAAAGTAGACCTACAAGTTATATGCAATAAGATACAGATTTTCAGCATGTGAAGACAGCTTAACAAGTGTAAACAGCCATGTTCTTTTCCTACCTTTATAGTGATATGCAACATCTTCAGCCTCCTGGATACAGAGACCCAATCCACTTTCCAGGCAGTGATTTACCTCCGGAGACCAGCCCTGCCTTGCTTGATACCTGATAACTGACGGCTTATCACAGCTTTTCTAGAACACCATGTAAATGGGTATATAATAGATAACTTTTCTTTAAGGATTATTTTGCCCAAATGCAAGGCTTTTGGAAACATTTCCAAGATATGTTTCTCCAGGGTACATTGTTTTTTATTGCTGCTAGTATTTTACTGAATGAGAATGCCATACTGTATATCCACAACCTCTTTAACATTTAAGTTGGTTTTAGACACTAGGATGTGGAGAAAGAGGAACACTCTTCCATTGCTGGTGGGATTGAAAGCTGGTACAACCACTCTGGAAGTCAGTCTGGCATTTCCTTAGAAAATTGGACATAGTACTACCGGAGGATCCAGTTATACCTCTCCTGGGCATATACCCAGAAGATATTCCAACTGGTAATAAGAACACATGCTCCACTATGTTCATAGCAGCCTTATTTATAATAGCCAGAAGCTGGAAATAACCCAGATGTCCCTCAACAGAGGAATGGATACAGAAAACGTGGTACATTTACACAATGGAGTACTATTCTGCTATTAAAACATGAATTTATGAATTTCTTGGGTAAATGGATATATCTGGAGGATATCATCCTTAGTGAGGTAACCCAATCACAAAAGAAGTCATTGGATATGCACTCACTGATAAGTGGATATTAGCCCAGAAACTTAGAATACCCAAGATACAATTTGCAAAACACAAGAAAATCAAGAAGGAAGACCAGCATGTGGATACTTCATTCTTCCTTTGAATAGGAAACAAAATACCCATGAAAGGAGTTACAGAGACAAAGTTTGGAGCTAAGACGAAAGGATGGACCATCCAGACTACCCCACCGGGGTATCCATCCCATAATCAGTCACCAAACACAGACACTATTGCATAGGACAGCAAGAGTTTGCTGAAGGGACCCTGATATAGCTGTCTCGTATGAGGCTATGCCAGTGCCTGGCAAATATAGAAGTGGATGCTTACAGTCATCTATATGATGGAACACAGGGCCCCCAATGGAGAAGCTAGAGATAGAACCCCAGGAGCTGAATTGGTCTGCAACCCTATAAGAGGAACAACAATATGAACTAACCAGAACCCCCAGAGCTCGTGTCTCTAGATGCATATGTAGCAGAAGATGGCCTACTCGGCCATCATTGGGAAGAGAAGCCCCTTGGTACTGCAAACTTTATATGCCCAATACAGGGAATGCCAGGGCCAAGAAGTGGGAGTGGGTGGGCACGGGGGCAGGATGGGGGGAGGGGAGAGGGAACTTTCAGGATAGCATTTGAAATGTAAATTAACCTAGAATACCCAAGATACAAGTTCCAAAACACAAGAAAATCAAGAAAGACCAATGCCTGAATACTTCATTCCTCCCTAGAATATGGATTAAAATATACATGGAAGAATGTTCAGAGACAAAGTTTGGAGCTAAAATGAAAGTATGGTCCATCCAGAGAGTGCCCCACCCAGGTGGTCCATCACATAATCAGCCACCAAAAGCAGACACTACTTCATACACCAGCAGGATATTGCTGAAAGGACCCTGATATAGCTGTCTCCTGGGAGGCTTTGACAGTCCCTGACAAACGCAGAAGTGGATGCTCACAATCATCGATAGGGCAGAACACAGGGTACCCAATGTAGGAGCTAGAGAGAGTACCCAAGAGCTGTAGGAGTCTGCAACCCTATAGATGGAACAACAATATGAACTAATCAGAACCCCCAGAGCTCATGTCTCTGGCTGCATATGTATTAGAAGATGGCCTAGTTGGCCATTATCGGGGAAGAAAGGTCCTAGGTCTAGCAATGTTTATATGCCCCAGTACATGGGAATGCCAGGGCCAAGTAGTGGGAGTGGGTGGGTAGGGGAGCAGGGCGGGGGGGAGGGTATAGGGGACTTTTGGGATAGCACTTGAAATGTAAATGAAGAAACTCTCTAATAATAAATAAAAACAATAGTAAAAAAATGATTCTTATAAAAAAGAAAATATCTAATAAAAATAATTGAAAAAAAAAGATGTTACAAGTCTCTATGTATCTTTCAGAGGAGCCATAACTTTGCTTCATATTTAGTAGTATTAGTGATAGAGTCAACCTCTCATGATTCTCTTTAGAAGAGGTTTAAGTGACTCATATCAATTGTAATTTTAAATTGTTATAAGTCAAGAGCCCATTTAGTAACACTGCTTTACACACTCTCATATTTAGCCAGAGAATGAGACACAGCTATATAACATAAATGCTCTTTACTAGAACCCACTGATTTCACGTGTGCTATGGAATATACTGAAAAGGTATACAGTTTTTAATTAATGTGTATCGCTTTTGACACATCCCAAAGAAATATCAAAATCAAACCAATGTAAGCTAAAGATACATCTAATAAAGTCAAGGCCTCTGTCATCTCCCAATTTTATTTTAAATAAAATTTCCATTTGGCATCTCAATACTTTGTTTAAAATGTCATAGTGGAAATGTAACTTATTAGATTGATAAGGAATGTGACTTCCTGAACCACAACTTCAGAAACTCACAAGACAGTATTAATTTGGGACAGTGGTTCTGAATTCTATAAATTTGTCTTCAAAAGTTTTCAGAAAGAATTAAAAAAAAAAATCCAGAACTCCACACATAGCTTCCAGGAGAATTCGGTCCCACTCCTTGTGCTTTCTCTACTTCAGGAAGAAATGCATGAATTTGGCTGTATATAAAATTTGATCTAGCAATACTTTAGAATGCATACTGAGAAAGATTCACAGGTATTTTTGATAATTCACATTCAGGAGCTTCTAGAGCCCTTAGAATTTTCTATTGTACAGAAAGCTTTACTGGAACAGGGCCATCTGGAGGTAGGATTCCTGAATCAGTTGTTTTGGACCATAAGACAGAAAGTGCTTCATCCGCTCTGCATGTACAGGTTATGCCTGGAGTTGTGGCACATTCCTTATGGTTCTGATGCTGACTTATCTCTATCTGACTGAGCTATTTCTTTCTTTTCTCTCATATAAGTGGATGGATTACAGACTCACTTAAACATTCTTAACATTTATTTTTTTCTGGATAGATTTGGCTATTAGTATTATTTTATCACAACTACATTAACCTTCTAGGTTTTCTTCTATTCTTTCTTTTTCTTTTTCTTTTTCTCTTTCTTTTTCTTTTTCTTCTTTTCTCTCCCCCCCACAATGGAAACCGTTAGTAATTTCAACTTCCACAACTAACAGATGGAAACAATGTATATTTTATTCTCATTGTGAAAAATACATTTTTTCTAAAATAAAAATATTTCAAAGTTCAGGTTTATTAAATATAGGGTAGAAGGAAAAGCTAAATGGCAATAATTATAACTCTATAATCTAGTCATTCTTCTAGGTTACATGTTCATTTATTTATTCCCTGACCCTTCTTATTACTAGGTTTTGGGCAATTAACTGTTGTACTTTGCCCATATCATGACACCCTTCCTTTGTTTTCACACATTTGTTGCTGATATTGACTTCTGAGTCACACCAAGGTAACAAAACCTACTTGTCTTTTAGCTGCTACAATCCATAGAACCTTAAGAGGATAGGTATGGAGTAAGAGGATTAGAGGGAATGGCTAGATCTCATTATGAAAGCGAAATAGACTAGGTAGACATAGATGGGATGGAGCTGGATTGAGAGAATTAAGTAAGATGAGGAAGAAGAGAAGGGGGTATGGGAAGGAAAATAGGGGAACAACTATGGTGCAAGATAGCGAAGATTAAGGGATATTTAATGGACATTATGGAAATGTAAGATAGTAGAAACTTGCAAATATATAGGAAATCTCAATGAAAATTGTCAAATAACAGGATGGAGAACATCCCAGAATTCCATCTTTTGTCACCAAATGAGGCTTCCAGAACTGGGACTGAGTTGGATCTAGTTGAATGTTGGCCAAAGCTGCTCCATGGGACCCCCCGCCCCCCAAAAAAACCCCAAATTCTGCTTCCAAGAATGTAAGTTGCTCTCCATAAACTGACAGCAAAGCCCCCTTGCAGAAGACAACAGCTACACAACTCATTGACAAGAGAGTTTGAGCTTATGAAGGTGTATGTCTAAATAAACCTTTATCCCTACATTCCAGCATCCTTCTAGTTTTTCTTAATCCAATGGTTATGGAAGGCCACTTTGCATGCCCTAAAAATCTCACTTCAAATTTTAATCTTCAGGGTGATTATGAATTCGGACCAAGTAGAACAATTAAGAGGTTATTAAACCATCAGAGCTTGGTCATCATGAACATATTATCCCACTGAAGTACTGATGAATTGTCTACTAAGTGAATCAACTATAAAAGCCAGTTTGATTCTGGCTCTTGAATACATCCTCATAATGTGATGCGACACGCTTCTTCAGGACTACAGAAAAGCAAGGAAATGCTCAGTCTTTTGAACGTGAACTTTCCAGAGTCTGAAACTTAGAGGTGAACTAACTTATTTGTATCAGCTACCTGATTTCTGATATCCAGTAACAGCAACAGGAAAAGAACTAAAACAAATGGTATGGCTATTTTAAGGATGGTAAAATAAAATATGTTAAACAATTTGCTATATCACATAGTAAATTATACATCTTAGAGAGTAACTATTTAAACATATATGTAGAGATGGGGGAAGGGCTCGCTGGTTAGATAAAATAGATGATCTGTACTATGACACAAATCAATAGAATATTTCATAGCAGCCAAGTACATACATGAGAAACAATTTCAACCTCTCCCCCACAATGTACACAGCTATCAGCAAATGTGTACACTGGTAAGGAAGCTGCTGAGAAAAAAATGACTGTAGAGTCTACCCTTTATTCTCTCAGTGACCAACACAGGAGACTTTTATGATCATGGAAATGCATTGTAGGAAGTAGAGAACCCTATTGGCTATTGAGGAAGAGGTAATTAAAACTGAGAAAGGAAGTAGCATGGACTAACAATCTGAAAGGGCAAAGATTAAACTATCGGCAAAATAGTAGCAAACATCACACATGAGATTTTTTTTTTTGAAGGAAGAAGGATTTATTTTGGGTCATAGTCTGAGGGGGTGCAGTCCATTATATTGGGAAGGCATGGCACCAGGTAGCTCTATTGGTAATAGCATGTGGCAGCTGATTGTCACATAGTACTAATCAGGGAGTAGAGAGACCTGAGCTAGGTCTGGGACTAGCTACCCCGTAGTCTTTTTTTTTTTCTTTTTTTCTTTCTCTCCTTTTTTTTTGATATTTTCTTCATTTACATTTCTATACCCTCCCTCACCCTGCTTCCCTACCCACCCACTCCAACTTCTTGGCCCTGGTATTCCCGTGTACTGGGGCATATAAAGTTTGCTAGACCAAGGGGCCTCTTTTCCGAATAATGGCCAACTAGTTCATCTTCTAATACATATGCAGCTAGAGACACCAGCTCTGGGGATTCTGATTAGTTCATATTGTTGTTCCACCAATAGGGTTGCAGACCCCTTCAGCTCTTGGGTACTCTCTCTAGCTCCTACCCTGGGGACCCTGTGTTTCATCCTAGAGATGACTGTGAGCATCCACTTCTGTATTTGCCAAGAACTGACAAAGCCTCACAGGAGACAGCTATATCAGGGTCCTTTCAGCAAAATCTTGCTGGCATATGTAGTAGTGTCTGCATTTGGTGGCTGATTATGGGATGGACCCCTGGGTGGGGCAATCTCTGGATGGTCTATCCTTTCATATTAGCTCCAATCTTTGTCTCTGCAACTCCTTCCATGGATATTTTATCCCCTATTCTAGGGAGGAATGAAGTATCCACACGTTGGTCTTCCTTCTTGATTTTTTTGTGTTTTGGAAGACAGACAGGTAGATCAATGGAATAGAATTGAAGACCCAGAAATGAACCCACACACCTTTGGATATCTTATCTTTGACAAGGGAGCTAAAACCCTCCAGTGGAAAAAAGACAGCATTTTCAACAAATGGTGCTGGCATGACTGGAGATCAACATGTAGAAGAATGCAAATTGATCCATTCTTATCTCCTTGTACAAAGCTCAAGTCTAAGTGAATCAAAGAACTCCACATAAAACCAGAGACACTGAAATTTATAGAGGAGAAAGTGGGGAAGCCCCTCGAAGATATAGGCATGGGGTAAAATTCCTAAACAGAACAGCAATGGCCTGTGCTGTAAGATCAAAAATTGACAAATGGGACCTCATAAAATTGCAAAGCTTCTGTAGAGCAAACGATACTATCAATAAGACAAAAAGGACACCAACGGATTGGGAAAGAATTTTTACCAATACTAAATCTGACTGGGGGACTAATATCCAATATATACAAAGAGCTCAAGAAGCTGAACTCCAGAAATTCAAATAACCCCATTAAAAAATGGTCTACAGAGCTAAACAAAGAATTCTCAACTGAGGAATACCAAAGGGCTGAGAAGCACTTGAAAAAATGTTCAACATCCTTAATCATCAGGGAAATGCAAATCAAAACAACACTGAGATTCCATCTCATACCAGAAAGAATAGCTAGGATCAAAAATTCAGGTGACAGCAGATGCTGGCGAGGATGTGAAGAAAAAGGAACACTCCTCCATTGCTGGTGGGATTGCAAGCTGGTACAACCACTCTGAAAATCAGTCTGGCAGTTCCTCAGAAAACTGGACATAGTACTACCAAAAGATCCAGCAATACCTCTACTGGGCATATACCCAGAAGATGTTCTAACTGGTAATAAGGACACATGCTCCACTATGTTCATAGCAGCCTTATATATATAAAGCCAGAAGCTGGAAAGAACCCAGATGTCCCTCAACAGAGGAATAGAGACAGAAAATGTGGTACATTTACACAATGGAGTACTACTCAGCTATTAAAAACAATGAATTTATGAAATTCTTAGGCAAATGGATGGATCTGAAGGATATCATCCTGAGTGAGGTAACCCAATCACTAAAAAAGTCACTTGATATGCACTCACTGATGAGTGGATATTAGCCCAGAAATCTAGAATAACCAAGATACAACTTCCAAAACACAAGAATGTCAAGAAGGAGATTTTTTTTTAGTCAATATTTTTAAAGCATAGAGGGAAATTGATTAGTTATTCCATTTATTTAACCTACCATATCAGGCACACTATTATCACAACCAACAATTAATATAAATGCTATAGCAAAGACCACCAATATTCTTCTTTACGTATTAAATATTAGAAATCCAGGGTATATTTTCTTTTTAAAAGTGCCTTTATTTAGAAAAGCTTTTCCATAATACAGTTCCTACACCTCATACAGCATCTTAGTTATGGCTAGCAATTCAACTTCTTTGTACCACTCAGGACAGGATGTACTAAAGTTGCATTCATTAGACACCGCAGAAGGATTGATTAGATATGCGGGGCTTTTCTCACATCCAAATGCAATTTCTGTGTGAGGAAGAGGCAGCCATGACTTAATTTACTTTGTACACATTTCAAATAAATCACTGTGCAAAGGTAGGTTTGCTTCTTTACTTGGAAGACAAGTAACCAGACAGAAGGAAAACTATTTTACCTCCATAGAGTCTTATATTAAATATAGAATTCTCAGGTGTAAGTACCATAGAGATGTCCTCAAGTAAAGAGTCACATACAATTGAACCCTAGTTTGAGTAGAATATCCAGCAAATCATTCAGTTGGAAATTCATCTTGGAATGTCTTATTCCAAACCCAAATGGTTTGGGCTACCCTTTCCCTGTAGAGTGGCAGCAGCCAAATATAGAGCTGTACTTGCTGACAATAAAAAGCCCTAGACAAATGCACAGATATTTTTTTAGCCTGTTATCAAGATAGATTCAACAGTGTCTGACTAAGAAAATGTTATTTATTGAAACTGTCTTTGATCTATCTTTACATATATTAAATACAGTTATTGACCCATCAGAAAACCCAGAATGATTCTAAATAAAGAATTTCATTTTTCCAAGTTATATCATAATAGTTTGTCTTCCAGAATAAAGTGACTGTTTTAGAGGCAGGGGAAATTGATTTCTTAAATCTGACCCAGATGTTGGATTGGTGGGCTTTACTGGATGAGTCTAACTGAATGGTTTTTAGCAGCATCTCTATTACCAGAGAAACTACAGTTTGCACAATTTATTTATCAAATTGGTGGGGGAAATAGGGTAAACTGCACAGCTTGCTTGGAAAACAGAGTAAATGCTGTTTTAGTTAGTAAACAAAGTGGAAAAATAGTTTCTTCCTCAAAATAACAGAGAATAGGAAAGGAAAAAAATTGATCTTGTCAAATTTGTTCTAAATTATTCTGCTATAAATTGAAAGAGTCTAATAATATAAAGACTAGCAAAGTTCTGACACATGGAAATAGTTTATAAATATCAGTAAATTATTGAATAAATTTGAGTACTAACATCTATGACCATCCTTATAGGATTATGTGTCCTGCATTTAGGATAAGGTAAACCTTTATTATTCTTAACAAGTTACTGTTAAGTTAATAACAATACATATAAATGTTAGTGTGCTAGTTAATTTTCTACTGTTGTGATAAAAACACCATAACCAAGGCACTTTATATCAGAAAAGGTTAATCAAGGATGCATTTTAAGATAGCAGAGGAGAAGTAGCAAGTGGAGGCAGCTCTGTCAACATCCTGGGGGCTTACATCACAAAACACACAGATGAAGCAGAGAGAACACAGTGGAAACAGCATAGGGAGTTCGAAACCTCAAAGCCCATACTACTGTGTCTGTGTCGCACTTACTCCAGACAGCCACCCCTCCTAAACAGTGTCACCAACTAAAACCCAAGTCTCCAAATGCCTGAGAATGTGAGGGAAATGTCATTCAAACCACCACAACTAGTGAATTCAAAGTCCCAAGGCCAGGTTATATTTTGCTAACTATGTGTTCTTGCATAAGCTACTGAAACATTTATTTTAGGGAGTTAATATTATCTTTTCACCAAATTATAAAAACAAACAGTTAGGTAGATAAAAAATAAAATAATCTAGCACAATAGATTATTATTATATATTTTATATAATAGTAGAGACAACCAATGAGACTAATTTGATACACATTGAGAATATGTGTTATTGATAAATTGGTGTTTAATGCCTATTAGCTTGTTATGACAGCTACTCCAAACCCTAACTTGATATAATTTCACAATAATATACCATTATTTTCTTTTATTTTGCTATTATAGGAGATAGTAAATACTTAAATTATTGCCAGTAATATGAAGGTCATTGCATATCTCTGGAATTATTGTGTGTGTGTCTGTATGTCTCTGTGTATGAGATATATATATATATATATATATATATATATATATATATATATATATACACACACACTATAGTATGCATATGCTAATATACAGGAAGGAATAATTGAATAATTTAATTACTAATATCAACATATGGAAAGCTTGGCCTTCTAAGATTGAGTAGTGGCTTTCACCTCCATTGGAAATGGAAAGGAGTTTCCATGACAGGTTAAAAGAACACATGCCTGATCTTACTATGTTGCACATTGAAACATGAATTATTTTCCAGCAGTTTCCTTTGACAAATCCAAAAGGACAAAAGCTTTTTGTTGGATATATAAACTGTATTCTAAAAGCAAAACTAAAGTCTAAGACCTTGCTTCTCTTAAAAGTAAACACCATGAAGCAGAAATAAGACTCAATAATCAAGAAAAACTCCAGGCCAGCTTAGATTAAATGGCACTAGAAGAATTGAGTAGCCATTTGGAGAAAAATATAAAAATAAACTTATATCCCACACTATACACAAGAAAAAGCTTAAGGTTGGTTAGAGGATAAATGTATGGAATTGCAGTCCCACTATGAGTGAAAAAATACATTGTAACTATGTTTCAAATTTCATGGATAATTAAGAATGAATACAAAAATGATAATAGGAAAGTGTGAAAAGAATTATTGATGTTTAAGGGACAAAGAACTAAAAAGAATTCAGAAATATACAAATGTTCCCAAAGACATGCAAAATCAATATAACTCATAATTTAAAAACATGGGTTTCATGAGAGTACAGTGGGCAAGTCCTCACTTCTCAGATTGGCAAATTTTTAAGAACGCCCAGAAAATGATGCTGAAATAGCATTCAAATGAGGAATACAGATTTAAAACCTTCATGAAATCTTAACACAAAAATCAATCACTGACTCCAAAACACAATAAAAAACTATAAACTCCTACAAGAAAACACAGGAGATAATCTACGTGGCTTCATTTGTGGCTATGCCTTTTATGTAAATTCCCAAAGATATAACCTAGGAAAGAAAATAATGATAAACTGCATTTCCCCAAAATTCCTGTTAAGAGAAGATGACAATTGACAGACTAGAAGAAACACTTGTTTAAGACACATGCTAGCATGGATGGCTACTCAATATACCCTTAAGCTCAATAATTTAAAAAAAAAATTATCCTTATTTAAAAAATGGGAAAATGAATTGAACATGTATCACCAAAGATACATAAATACCAAAAAGCACATGAAAATACATGCCATATTATATTCCATTAAAGGAAGTGCTAACAATAATAATGTATAGAAGGACATTCCTTCTAAATCTATAGATATGATCAAAAAGTAACATTATCAAATGCAGATGAGAAAGTGGAAGAAGAGGAACTCCTTTATTGTGCTGGGCCTGCAAAGTGACACCTTCAACATAGAAGGTACACTTGAAATTGTATTTTCTCACACAGCTAAAACATACCTTTACCATTCTATTTAGCAACTAACCTCCTTAGTTTAAGACATGACTGCTTGTATCTATAAAGAAAACTTACACAAGGATACA
Organism: Mus minutoides; assembly: GCA_902729485.2. NCBI lineage: Eukaryota > Metazoa > Chordata > Mammalia > Rodentia > Muridae > Mus > Mus minutoides. Next base: position 23,291 of record LR752301.1, on the reverse strand, counting down.
TGTTTTAGTTTTAATTTCTAAAATTTAGAAGCAATTAAAACATCTTTTGGAAAAGAAAGAGGTAAATATTCTCTGGTAGATCCAGGAAATACAGATAATGATATGCTGAAAGGAAATGACCTACCATTTCATGAAAAGGCTTAGAAGAAATTTGAAGACATATAGATGGGTAAAACAAGCTAGTCTGAAAGTCATTTTTACCACACGATTATATAGCCTACAATATGATATTATATTAGAGGTAAATTTGTGGAGACATTATAAAGATATATGATTGTCAGGCTTGGGAATGGAGAGAGTTACATTTTAATTTTTAAAAGAAAACAGATGAGAAAAGTTTAGGTAGTGCAATGTGTACACAGTGGTCATCTTATTTAGGGTTTCTACCACTGTAATAAAGCATCATGACCCAAGTCAACTTGAAGAGAAAAGGATTTATTTCATTTTACAGCTTGGAATCCATCACTCAGGGAAGTCAGGACAGGAACTCCAAGTAGAAAGTTGGAGGCAGGAGCTGATGCAAAGACCAGGGATAGCTGCTGCTTACTGTCTTTCTTGCTTTCTTTGCCTGTTTTCTGTTAATGCCCAGGACCATGGGCCCAGATATGGCACCACCCACAATGTGCTAAATGCCACATCAATCGCTAGTTAAGAAAACACACTCTATGCACACCTACAGGTAAATCCAGTGGATACATCTTTTCAGTAAGAGTTCTCTCTTCCCAAATGACCCTAGCCTGTACTAATCTGACATAAAAAATGTTTTTCGGTACAATATCATGTTGGATATTTATCATTATGGATTTGTCAAAAACCATGTGACTTACAAAACTGAGGGTGCACACAAATGGAAAGTGTAGGTTTGGAGTTTCAGTGTAGAGTAAGTGACTACAACTACTATATCACAGGAGAGGAAAATGTGGATGCTTGGTAGACTGTGCCTGTGAAAGATGGGGTATAGGAATATGGCTATGGGGAGAGGAACATCTCTCTCAGACATTCTATAGATAGAACTCTCAAATTTCAGGGCACTTTCTCAAATTAAATAACTCAAATCAAATAAGTAAAAGCAATGTGACCCCCATGCAAATGCTGTGATATAGTCAGGCAATCTGTCTCAGGAAAACTGAGTAACATGTATGAGACATTTCTTTACAACATCTCCTCCCGTGAATTTATAATTACATCAAGAAGAGAAGTTTACAAAAAAAGGCATCAGGTGGCTCTAAGGAGCATCTTCAGATTTTTATGATGATTATAAGGTAACCCGAGAGACAGAGTGGGATTTCCTACAGGCAGCACTGGCTTTGTGGAGAAGGCATGAGCATGTAAACCTATGGATACCTGGATACATATGAGAAAGGGATCATTTCGAATGCCACATTTTCCCTAAATCTTCCACAGATTTTTTTTTAATTCTTCTATTAAAATTTCATTACTAAAAAACTTTTAAATCTAGATCTAAAATGAATTAGAAAATTCTATGCTATTCTTTCAGGAATATTACTCAATTAGAGATCTTGGTTATTTCTTAAAGGTGGAGTGAAGAATTTGATTTTGAAGAGTTTCCTCAGCACTGAAAACACTGCAGTTTTCTCCAGAAGCTGTGGAGACTGTTTACATAAGACATTTTTGTATTCGTATTGCAAGACAAAAATCCACTCTTTAAACTGTCAACTTAAAAATAGTAGTTTTAATGTGTGAAGTGTTCTAAATAAAATGTGTGAAACTCTGTGAACATGTTGCTTTCTCTTTCTCTTCATTAGTAACTGCACTTGATTAGTGATCTATTAACAGCACCCTGACACTGATCTCACTTGCCTTTCATGTTGTAGGTAAACATCAATACATGGGATACCCTCAGCTTAAACCCTAAAAAAAAGCCATCCCAGTATTCTCAGAAACAGACCTGTTCATCCAACTCTGAAGGTAGAGCTATAAGGAGAAAAGCCTTCACTCTCTTTGCTCTACACTGAAATGGAAGGGATGCTAAGCTACAGATCCAGGCACATCCTATTCCCTGCCTTTCATAGGCACAGTCTACCAACCATCCACATAAGGATGCTTGACTACAGATCCAGGAACATACCCAGCGTTCTGCAGCAAGTAATTTATCATCATCCCAAGCATCCTCTCATGTAGGAAGTTGCCCTGGTTTGCAAGATGACATTATGACTCAGAGATCTTCAGGAAAAAAAAAATGTTGTAATTTTAAATGATGAGTTGGATTGAGTGAGGTGTGATGAATTCTTCATTGTTGTTGTGGTTGGTTGGTTGGTTGGTTGGTTGGTTGGTTGGTTGGTTGGTTGGTTTGTTAGTTTTTTAAATGTTGTTGGATGGACACATGGGTTGGACAGGTAATCATTGCTGGTGTAGGGCTAAGACTTGTGTCTTGACTTAAAAAGTCAATAAATGTCTTTTGGATTCTTAGAAGATACCTTTATGTAGGTATATAGTCTCAGAATTAGAAAGGAGTGTGCATATATACTTGTCCCTATTCAATGGAGTAACAAAGAGATAGAAAACTGAGGACTGAGTCACTATCTTATTTATTATGGTGACCTGCATAATTATAGTGATATGGCCAGTATATTGGCCCTCAAATAGTGTTTGTAAAGTTGGAATAATGAAATAATCCCCATGGTAGAGTTCCAAGGAATAGAAATCCCAGCTTACTAAGTAAAAATAGTTTGGGGAATGATTGGCATTGAGTTATGGTTATCTCGTTCATGCATATTAACTGAGGTTATAACAGAACTATTAAGAACAGTGGACTTTTTTTAATATCTAGCTCAGAATGTGAACAAATCCTAAGCTGAGCTGGATCCAGTAGGCAGAATCCACATAACAAGAGTATTTTGATAATGCTATTCATGGCCTTATGGAGCTTTAATGACATTCTCCAAAGGTCTCTTAATGTCATACTGAACCTAATCAAATGAGTTTTTTCAAGAAGGGTCATATGATCTTGATTTTTTTCAAGACCCCTTTAGCCTTTAGAATTAATCAGAGAATCTTATTTAAGCTATTCAGCTCTCTCTCTCTCTCTCTCTCTCTCTCTCTCTCTCTCTCTCTCTCACACACACACACACACACACACACACACGCATACACACACACACACACACACACACACACACACGACTTTTTTCAAAGTTAAAATGGGCAATTGATTGCTTACCTTCCTCTCAGTAAGGTTTATTTATAGAATAACCACATGACAGCCAGAAATACTTTCAGACCAGGAGGTACCCAGCCATCTGTTCCTCTGATAAAGGTTTCCAGTGATTTCTCTGGGATATGGGTACTTGACAAAATGATGCTGCAGCATCCTCCAATCTGTGTATTTATAGGAGGGAGAATGTGTATATGTTACATATTTGGAGTTGTTTCTTTCAGTGGGAGAAATACAGCTTCTGCTATATGCTTCCCATACACATAATTACCTCACCACTCTATACATCCACTCTTGAAGAGTTCACTATGCAGTTCTCAGCAGGTTAAAATATTCCCTTTGAGTCCAGATACATGTAAGCTGATCATTCTAGAACAGAAGCCCTTAGCATAATAGCAATTAATCAGATAATTACTAACTTCCAAAAGAGTTCTCTAAGAAAACAAACAAACAAACAAACAAACAGCAAGCAAGCAAGTAAACCCCTAGCTTGTTCTCTCTTCTGCATCCTGGCGAGAAAACTGTGTTTCCCATGTAGGTCACAATGCCTTTCCCCTCTCTTCCAGCCCTGTTGCCCTTCATGTGAATAAAGGATTGCTGCTGATAGTGGGGCAGCCAAGCTGTGCTGAACATGCCCCCATTACCCTTCTCACAGCACATCCCTGTTTGGCTCCTGGTCATTACTCCCACTCACAAATCAGAAAATGGAGGCTTCTAAGAGTAAACTGTTAGTAAATACTACAGTGGCTTCTGCCACTCAGCTCCCTCTTCCCCTCTCTCTCAATGGGAGATGATCGTGTTCAGTTGTTCAATTCTTTAAACCTTCATTAATCCGGGCAATATTTATGGCTGAATTACTTTCACACATTGCTCTATGTTGAAAGAATACAAAACTCCATAGGAAGGTTGCCTATTCTCTCCCAAGGAACTATTAATTCTGATAGGAGTCCTACAATTAAAAAAAAAACACAGTAACAGCAAGTAATAGTTAAAATAGCAATATACGATGATGCATAGGGACAGTGCTTGTGTCACTTCAGAGAAGTGAACTAGGAACAGAATGAGTAGCTAGATACCTGATAGATAAGACTTGTGAAGTGTATTCTGGGTATAGGGGGTGAGAAGAAGTTCATGCCCTTCCAGGCTCACACACAAGGCTGATGATACCATCAATAAGTTAATCTAGGAGAGGTTACTGTGGAGAGGAACCCCACGGTAGGCAGACCACTGATATTCAGACACTGGGTGATCAGGGATATGAGTCTTCCTTTTATTAATATTCTGAAGTGACCATTGGTAATTTACAAAGTGTTTAGAAATATTTGGTAGGCTTATAATCTTATTTTTACATTTCAGAATTTAGAATACCATCCATGGTGAGTGGGGTTAGTAAAAAGCTGCAAGAACCACGATGAATGACATTAACTCTATTGTATCAAGCAGGGGAAAGAGGACTATTTCTGCCTGGATATAGAATGTCTGGGCATGAGGCAGGGCATGCTTCTCATTTGCAATCTACTTAAAATAATGACAGTAGTTAAGCCAGAAAGAGATGATGGATATTCCAAATAGGAGGAAATATCTTTGCAAATACATAGAGATCTCTAAGTACAGAAAACTTTAGGGATACCATAAATTTTCCCAAGTTGTCATTAGACTAATAGTTGTCTATTTATCAACAAAGAGAAGGGCCTCAAACAAAGTCAGCTCTGAGGACAATAAAAGTTTTCCTCCCTTGTTAGATTCCCAAACCAAACTTCCCCGGAAAGAATTGAGAAATTTGTTTTTGCACTGGAATTTAATGAGCTGTGTTAAAAGCATTTGTAGAAAAATTTGCCTTAATTTACCATCATTTACTTCCACACTTTAGCCCCTATTGTGGCCACATTCTCAGCCCACTGGGCCCCATACTGAAACATGCCTTATTGAACCCAAGTTTATCAAGAGAAACCAAGACCCAGGCTAGAACTCAGGAGTGCTGACAAGAATTTCATACTGGAAGGTTTCATGGTCAACATTTGATTGGGTCTTGCCTCTCAAGAGTAAGCTCAATGAAGGGGAGAGCCCATTTCACTTGCAGTTGAAATACACCATCTCAATTTCTACTCAAGAACAATAAAACAACTGCCTTTTATCATGACCAGGAGTGCTGCACATACAAATAAGTCTAACTAATGCTAAGTAATACAACTTTTCTTGAAGCAGACAAAGTTGTTCTGCTATTGGTCAACCAGGAACAGATCTGAGCAATATTGAGCATCACAGAATCATGAGAACAAGAACATGTACAGATACTTAATTCCCAGAGGTAACCAAGATTCAGAAAGACAAATCCTGCACCTTTTCTCTTATGTGCAGACCCTAGCTTCAAAACCTTGGATGTAAACACATAATATGGAGAGAAACAGAAGTAACCAGGAAAGTATAGATGAACCATGGATAGAGTAGAAGTACTAGAGAAGGTGATAACAGAACATGGGTGCTATGAAGCAGGAAATGGGAAAAGCCAGAGGTTCATTGGCTTGGGAAATAATAGATCAATGGAGAGGGAGTAGGAGAAGGAGAAAAAAAAAACACCAACAATATTTCAAAAAAAAATAAAGAAACATTTTATAAGATTACCTAAAGAGATTGGATCTAGATACTTGAAACAGAATTATGCCAAGAGGAGTAATACATCTCTCCCAATCCCCATAGAAAACAAATCAAACAAATACTTCAGTACCAGATCATGGAAACTTTCCCTTGAATTGCTAGTCAAGAGAGTTCAAGATAGTCCCAAGCAGTATAAGTTATTCCCATTGCCCTTGGTTGCCTCCCAGAACATTAAGATAAGACCCTATGGCTGAAGATAGTCCCAAACAGTATAAGTTATTCCCATTGCCCTTGGTTGCCTCCCAGAACATGAAGGTTAGACCCTATGGCTAAAGATAGTCCCAAACAGTATAAGTTATTCCCATTGCCCTTGGTTGCCTCCCAGAACATGAAGGTAAGACCCTATGGCTGAAGAGGCCACATAGTTTGGATGCAGGACTTGGGGAAATTAAGCTGGGACTGACCTGAAAGTTTCCTCCCTGAGACCTAGCTCTTAGACTATTCAAAGATGCTATGTAAGCTGCCAAGGGAGAAAAGCAATCAATAGTCCTACCCAGTTATAAATTGTACAAAACCTAACAATGACCAGCTCAGCAAGATATCCCTAATGTAGCAATAGTGACCTTTAAATTGGAGTAAAGAAATTTTGTCTAGTTGGATTTAAGTCTTACTCAAGTGAATTCATGACTGGTATTGAAAAATCTAGCCAACTCTCGGTGAATTGAGAGTCCGTGGACACTACAAGAGAACTTACTACTGCCACATTTCTAACATAAAATAAACAATATAATTTATTACTCTTTTCTAAATATCTACCACCTCTCATCAAAGCCTTGTTTTCCAGCAAATAGAGACTACTAGTGAGATCCATAATCTGTCAAAATGCAGAGACCCACTGATACGGTGTATCTAACTCTTTTTCATAAATATACAATGAAATCCTTACATCTAACACACGGAACATTTAGGAAGAGAAGGGAGAAAGATTTTTAAGAGTCAGGGATCAGGATGTCTGCTGAGAGATTATGTCTTCTAGATGTGATAGGAAAACTACAAGCATAAAATTTCAACAGCACAGTTGCCTAAATAAGATCTGTATAACGCCAGTTGACATGCCATCATAGATGGGGAAAATTTCAATGCAGACCAAGAGTTATCAGTATTTTATGGGCTACTGAGAGTTTCTTCAGAAATGAGTTCCCTGATAGGCTGTCCAATTTCAACCAACCCCAAGCTGTCTGGTCTAAATGCATCTACATATGAGCAACACCAAAGAGAGTCAATAGGTTTTGGTTAGTGGTTTGTCTGTCTGCCTGTTTATTTTATGAGTGTATGTGTGTTTGTGTGGTGTAACACTAAAAACTAAAGAGGAAGTCATGAAGCTGAGAGGGAGTTAGTGGGACCATGGAAAGTGCTAGAAGATGAGAAGGAGCATACCAATAATATAAATACCACATGCGTGTACGAAAGTCTCAAAGAATAAGCTAAAAAGAAGATAATATAAGATTGCATTCTAATATCATCAGAAGAATTCAAAGTACACTCCTAGCAATGCATAGAGAAAATATATTTGAAATCGGATGTCTAGATTATGTCAAATGTCTCTGGAGGCTTTGTTTTGTTTCTTGTTGTAATAAAATTCTTTGATAAAAACAATTTGAGGGACAAACACATTCTTTGGCTCAGAATTCTAGATTACATGCTATGGTTTGGACAAAGCCAAGGTGGCAGGAACTTGAAGCAAATGTTCCCATCATATTAATAGTAAAGACTAGAAAGCGCGGATTTGACACCTGAGTGCTAGGGTTCAGCTTACTCTCTCTGTTCCATTTAGCCCAGAATCTACCTCATCCAATGGTGATGTCCACATTCAAGGTAAGTCAGCCTACCTCAGCTCACAAACTTAATAAAATTCCTCACATGTGTGACCTCATCTAGGCATGAAGACTTAATCTTGACAATTCCCCATTAAGTCTTTTCCCAGATGATTCTAGATTGTGTTGAGTTGACAGTTAAAACTAACTATCATGGTCACTATATTTTTGCCATGAGAAAGCTTTTTAGCACATTGGGTCAGTTCTTAATTTTAATACTGGAGTCTGTAAGTTGTGAGTAAAATCTCAAGCCGAAGGGGCTCTGTCCAATGCAGTGGGTTAAAAGGAAGAGAGTAAGGAAGAAAATATATCCTTCAAACACTCAATTACCCCTCAGTTGTATATAAAATGTCTTTGAAACTCATACAAGATCTTTATTCCAGTGCTGGATAGCAAGTCATTGTCTTAAATCTTTGGAAGAAAAAAATTCAATTAGCACCATAGAGCTGGTAATTCTACACTATATTTTGCAACAAGGAGAATGGCAGAGAAAGAGCAATTTCAGTTGATAGCTACATCAACCGCAGTACAGTTGATTAAAAATTTAACAGTTTTTCTGATGAATGTCCTAGCTCAGATTTGGAAAACACTGATGGATTTAATTTTCCACTGACTAAATAATCATTTTATAAGCCATGTATAATTCATGTAATGGCAATGTTATAGGCTTGTTAAAAATGACTGCTACTAAACTGCTAACATTCTAGCTAGCAGAGGCTTGTAAAGGATTGTTACAGGAATTAGTTGGCAACCCTTATCTTACAATGAGGTTTTGCCTTCTGAATCTTTTAAAGGAAATAAGTGTAGCTCATTAGTATAAATAACATAACACACCAGTTTGCAATCCCTGCAAAAACAAACAAACAAAATGTGTGGTGGTAAAAAGAATTTTTCTTGTTTATTTATTACTATTTTTAATGGTTTTTTTTTAATTGGATGTTTTATTTGGTAATATTTCAAATGTTATCCCTTTTCCTGGTTTCCCCTCTGCAAATCCTCTATCCCATTCTCCCCTTATTCTGCTTCTATGAGAGCGCTCCTACTCCTGCCTCACTGCCCTAGCATTCCTCCACACAGGGCTTAAAGCCTTCACAGGACCAAGGGCCTCCCCTCCCATTAATGCCAGATAAGGCCCCATCAGCTTCTTCAGTCCTTCCCCTAGCTCCTCCATTGGGGGCCCTGTGCTCAGACCGATGGTTGGCTGGGAGCATCCGCATCTGCATTGGTCAGGATCTGGCAGAGCCTCTCAGGAGACAGCTGTATCAGGCTCCTGTCAGCAAGCACTTCTTAGCATCAGCAATATCTTAAGAGTTTTTGCCATCATAATCACTTCATGGAAAATGTCCAGTGTTCTAAAGTCAAAGTCTCATACCTGGCTGACCAAAGGACATAGGGAAATAACCTAATAGGACAATTGGAGAAATGAGTGAAGAAATGTTTCTACCTTCATCTAGATTAGATGTGCTCACTACAAAATCTTGGTGTTCTAGCGCCACACCAGCTTTTCTACAGCTTTTCTACCTCTGCCTTCCTTTGTGATTTGATTAAATGACTGTTTATGAAACTCAAACAGATAAGCCCACTTAAATTTGCATAAAGGTTACATCATCAATCTAAACATTTGACCTCTGTTTTCCTGGGTTAATTATAGTACATAGTCATGTACCATATTACAATGTTTGGTCATCAGGAGCTGTATATACAGTGGTGGCCCTTATGATTGTAATGGAGCCAAAACTACTTTGCCAGTCCCGTCATAGCTGTCTAACTGTACTAAGGTAGTAGTTTTGTTACATAAATGTTGGTGGTACTACTTGACAGGGATTAGAAAATATGGACTTGTTAGAGTAGATATAGCCTTGTTGGAGGAAGTGTGTTATTGGGCATGGGCTTTGGAGTTTTAAAAGCTCAAGTTAGGCCCAGTGTCTCCCTGCTGCTATTGGATCCAGATGTAGATCTCTCAGTTACTATGTCTGTCTTGTGTGTCACCACACTCCCACCATTAGGATGATGGGCTAAACCTCTGAAATGTAAGTAAGCCCCAACTAAATGATTTCTTTTTATAAAAACTCCCAAAGTCATGGTGTCTCTTCACAGCAAGAGAGTACTAAGACACCAAGACTCAAACTATTTTATGCATTGTTGACAAGGGTTACTGTAGTGGTTAATATTAACCGTCAACTTGATTGGTCCAAGGAATCACTAAGAGATAAGTAAAGCATAACTTTGAAAATATCTATGAGGGCATTTTCAAAGATGATTAGTCATGAGGAGCCCTCATAGTTTCAATCATGATAAGATCATAAAGATGAATGATTAAGCCAACGATGGATGAAACATTTCCATAAACTATTCATAGGGGCTGAGACTGTGTAAGTGATTTCAATTGGAGAAAATGGGTCACTGGGGCTTATCTTTGCCAAGACTATCTTCTTACTGCCCCCACTTGGTCTTTCTCTGCTTTCTGGTCCCATGAAATGAGCAACTTGGTTCAAACACAGATTTCTGACATGACATTCTGCCTCACCACACCATAGTAACAATAGAAACAACCAATAATAGCCTGAATGTTCTGAAATTACAACCCGAACTAAATCCTTCCTTCTGTTAAATCAGGTACTTTTTAATTATGTATTTTTTTAATCAGATATATTTTACAGCATAAAAAGGTTGATCAATTTGACAATAGTTTGTGAAACAGCAACACATTAGGTCTAATTTCTTGTGTCACATTGACCACTACAGGGCCTGAGACATACAGGGACCAGTGTTGAATTAAACTTTTACAGGAATAACTACATTGTGAGACAGCCTGGCTCCAAGGAGTTCTGACACATCCAGGCTCACAGGTGAGGCTCCAGCCCCCGCCCAAATCCCTGGCCTAACAGAGACATTCCTAGCCATAGACACCTGCACCCAGGAGCAGAGCCTGTGCTCTGCTACACCCCCTACAATCTGCCTACTCCCAAAGCCAACTTGACCTCCAGGAGTTCTGACACACCCAGGATCACAGGTGAGACCCAACCCCTGCCCCAGTACAGGGCCTAACTGGGACACCCGGGACCCAGGGGACATAGGAACGCCCATCCAGGCAGAGGCCCAAGTTCTTTGTGGTTCACATCTATGCCCACGAGTGGAACCTGTGCTTTGTCTCCCCACTCAACCTGACCACACCTAGAATTTTCTGATAACATAGAAGGTAGATTTAAGATTATAAAAAAGTAAAAGACTTTAAGATTATATCCAGATTGATAATCTGAGGTTTGTATCCTAAAACAAATCTTCAGTAAGGGCTCATCCTCAATTCTTAAGAAGCAGCCAAGGGCTACATGGGAAGTCGATAATGTTTTGGGAGTCATTTAAACTGCCATGACAAACCACTTGAAGGAAGGATTTTTGTGCCTGTTACTGGGGTTGTTGTTATTCTTTTGTTCTCATTGGAGCATTTTCATGTGACATGACTATATATATATATATATATATATATATATATATATATATATATATGCATATATATGCATATATTGTGTGTTATATGTATAGTACATATTATACATATATAATGTACATGCATGTAAGTACATTATATATATATACATATATATATGTGTATATATATATATATACATATATATATATATAATTTTACATAAATATAAAAATAATAGAATTTCCTCAGACTTCACCAAACAACTTTAGTGTTCCTTTTTCAAAAATATTTATTTATTCATTTAATGCATATGAGTACACTGTTGCTGTCTTTAGACACACCAGAAGAGGGCATCGGATCTGATTATAGATGTTTGTGACACATTACAGATGGTTGTGAGCCACCATGTGGTTGCTGAAAATTGAACTCAGGACCTCTGGAAGAGCAATCAGTGCTCTTAACCACTAAGCCATCTCTCCAGCCCAACTTTAGTGTTCTTTATTGCTTGTCTCTCCTTCTCTGTATACATTGACTTCCCTTGCAACAAGTGTAATCCACCCCTTTATTTTTCTATACCCTACTTCATTTTACCTATACTTGTTAGTACCCACGACATCACTATGTCTCTGTTCCCTTTATTCTTTTCTGCTTTCTGTAGTTACTCTGTGTATATATTCATGTCGAAAGATTTGGAGCTGGGAATTGAAGATGAGAGATAACATGTGACATTCATCTTTCTGGATCCAGGTTACTTCACTCAACATAAATTTTTAGGTTCAAACATTAATTGTGAATTTCACCATTTAGCTTTTCTTTACAGCTGAAGAGTATTCCATTATGTATATGTATTGCATTTTTACTGTCCATTTATCTATTGAAGGTTGTTTACATTTCCTAGCTATTGTGAATAAATTAGCTGTTGAGGTTTTATATTTTACTGTTTATTGCAATGCTAAGTGCTGGCCTTCAAGATTTGAAGTCTGTAAGTAGCCTGAGGGACCCTGCCCAAGTTAATTTTGATTGGTAAATAAAGAGGCCAGCAGTCAATAGCTGGGGAAAAGAGACATAAGCAGGGTTTAGGTTTGGTAGGTGGAGGGGAGTGGGGTGGGGGGAGGGAGGGAGTTTGAAATCAGGATGAGAGGAAGGAGGAGGGAAAAGAGAGTCAC